>JAFVLL020021079.1:0-70126 GCA_021397915.2 Tor tambroides | reverse complement strand
AAGATTGATGTGGTTTGGAATTGGTAAAATGTTCTAGGAAAAAAAATATGACCAGAATATCAACTTGCCTAATAATTCTGCACACACTGTATGTATATAATGTCTATTCAATGCTTCACTTGTCTGTCACAATATTTTTTAATTATATTCGCTTTTCTCAGAAAATATTTCTGTATGTGATTATTTATGACTACGTGAAGTAATCAACATATGTAATTTGATAAATCTTATCCACTGACACCCGAAGTTCTTAAATGTTATCATCAGGTACTACCCCACTCACCTGCAGTGTGTCTGCAAACAGCACAATAAGATTCTTCAGATCTAAAATCAGGTCTGGATCAGTGCAATAAGACTATGGAGACACAAGTGAGAGAGAGTGATGGATTACAGCAGAAGCAAAGGACAGCACAAGGATTTAAATTACCTGACATAAACGCAAGAAAAAGATATCTTTTCAACAGAGCTCTTCAGTTTGCAGTCCTTGTAAACCCAGGATTTATTAGTAAAATAAGGTCTGCAGTTTGCAAGCTACATACAGACAACAAACACCACAAAGATGTGCATTTACTTACTCTGACAATCACTGCAGTCCTTTTGCAGGAACTTGCAACTTATTTTTAATTCACACAATGGTGTCATACTTCACATGTAAGGTACATCCGTGTGTAGTTTACACTACTGTTAAAAAATGCAGGGTCTTTTTTTCCTTTTTGAAATAATTATTACTTTTATTCAGCAAGAATGAATTAAAACTCATCAAAAGTGACAGTGAAGACATTGTTATAAAAAATTCTATTTCAAATTGTTGAACTTTCTATTTGTCAAAGAATCATGAAAAAGGTATTTCTTAAGGATCATGCAACATAATGGCTTCTGAAAATCCAGCTTTGCCATCACAGGAATAAAATTACATTTCAAAATACTGAAACTGAAAACAGCTATTTTAAATTGCAATAATATTTAACAAAATTACTGTTTTTATTGTCTTTTTTAACAAATAATTGCAGCCTTAGGGAGCATAAGAGATTTATTACAAAAACATTTAAAAATCTTACAACCACAAAATTTTGAATGGTAGTATATGTTGTAAATATAATAAAATATAACACAATGGTATCTTCAAGTAACGGTAACCATACATCTTACTGTACTAGAAAACCACTTTCCTAAAAATCCATCAGAAACTCTAGAGGGAAGCCATAACCCTTCCAGGCTGGTTATAAAAATGATGTCTCGATTAAACAGCTCTACTGCTTGGCTTGCTTAGTTTGTGTTAGGTGTGTAGTGTGCAGACATACTGAATGTGTACGTAAGGCTGCAATGGTCTTTGAAAGGGCCAGCTCCCACAGTTCTTCCACATAAGCCCTGTTTACCAGGCCCTGTGTGGTGTGTAAGATGTGGTCCTCCACTACAAAAAACCTGCAGGACATATACAGGGAAATACAGGAACAATTTAAAGAACACTGGAAAGGGTATGAAAGAGAAACCGTGAGTATATTATAACATTATAGGAAAACATATTATTAAACTACGTCAATAATATCCCCAAATGGGCACAATGAGGCTTTCCAGCACACAAAGGCATCAAGAGTCATTGAACATCCCAGCAACATTCCCAAAAAAAATCCCAGATATCCCACTGTGCGAGTGCCCAAAGCCTTTTTTGTGCCACTTAGGATGTTTGTAAAAGCTTCTATTCCAGACACCAGCCCTTCCGATATTCCCCTTCAGACGCTCGGAATAACACCAATCTGCCACTCCACATCCCCAGAACCATAAATTCTAAAGCTAAGAGTGTTTTTCGGCAGTACTGGGATGGAGAATCAGGAAAGGCCAGAGGAAGGGGAGCGTTTGGCTAAAGGGAGGGTCTGAACGCCAAGCCAAAAAAGGCTTTGGCTGATTTAATTCTCTTCTATATTAAAAATGAACGTAGTAAGCATGTATAATTGATTTTGAGTTAATTTGGCCATTCAAAACAAAACGTGCACTGCACTTACCCGACAATTTGATTGAAGTAGCGCCTGTACCCCTCTAACGTTTCATGCTGGAGACCACAGGAAAGAGAAGGAAGTGTTTATGAACATCAGTAAACTAAGCAGTCTACTATTTCAGCTTTTTTTTTAAGGTTTTTATTATTCATGGAATAAACTAGATTACAACCTCAAAACATTTTTAATTTGTGCCAGAATTAATTATTTCTTTGAAAGAATGTTACCTTTATTACCTCAATAAGAAGTCATATTACTGACCAAATAATAACATGTACAAAACTGCACAATGACATTCTGCAAATGTCTTCAACACTTTAATTTACACTACCGTTCAAAAATTAGGGGCTGTAAAAAATGTTTTTATATTTTTGAAATAATTCTCTATTGCTCACTAAGAATGCACTTATTTGATCAAAAACAGTAATATTGTAAAGTATTACAATCTAAAATAACTTTTTCTATTTTAATTCATTTTAAAATTCTTATTATTTTTAGTTTCTTATTATCAGTGTTGAAAACAGTTGTGCCACTTGAAATACTCGTGGAAACTGTTTGAAATAGAAAACTTCTGCAACATTGTAAATTGTCTTTACTATCACTTTTGATCAATTTAACACATCCTTGCTGAATACAATTGTTGAAAAATTTTTTACTAACCTCTAACTTTTGAATGGTACTGTATAGTAAAGTATTTTGTAATGACATTAATTGCACAGCAATTAAAAAACAAAAACAATGAAATTCGGAAAATATGTACAACTCAGCTCTGCTATAAGGAAAACTTAAATGTGCAACAACTGAGCTACATTTTAACTGGAATGATGTTTCCACATCCTTTTCCAGTCGTTGTTCAAGCCAATGAAAACTATATATGAACACCTCTACACTAAAAGTCTACATATGAATCTTCAGGCCCTAAATTAGCTATATATGTCAATTTCCTTGTATGCACCTATCTCAAATAAGCATAAACTGACTTACCTCACAGTTCCTGAGAGTTTATGTGAGGTGATGTTAGTGATTGGGGATGTGGCAGTGAATATGATTGAAGGGTGTAAAACAGACAGTCAGACAAAGCATGTGCTCAGGCTGAGTGAGGGCATACCATGTTAGAGTGAGGTTGCAGCACTAGTCGGGCCTGTTTCCGCCGCTGCTTCCTGTAGTAGTTCTCAAACGTGTCCCGGGCACCCTGGGTAAAGCAGATACACATTCTGAACACCTGAGTGAGAATAAGGGTGTTTACTAACAGGTGTGACTCATTTTGTGTGAACAGCTCTGTGACCACTGAGTACCAGCCATTTAAGACGGATGAACAAAAGAGGGAAGGTGATGACTAACAAGCAGCTGACACAGGAAAACAGATTTTCGCTTACAGAGCTTGTGCTAAACTTCAAATAAGAGCATATCAGGTACTCTCTCTCCTAATCTCATAGTACAATTCAGAATACAGAGCAGCAGAGGCTTGTGGTCTAAAAACAAAGGCCCTCATTCACCGCTTGAAGTCTTGATCCTTTTTCCAGAGTCCCAGAGTGCAGTTCCTGTCCACCTCACACAGACTGCTATCAAAGTCTATAAGGGCATGACACCAACACATGCACACACATCCCCTTCAGAAAAGAGTGCTGAAATAACACAGTAACACACACAGAGCAACAGAGATGAAAACAGAAAACAGCGGCAGCACGGTGGGACTTATCGCTACTTCCGGTCAAGGGCCTCTGAATTTATCTAGCCAGAGTGGGTGGCTGTGCCTCTTCTACAAAGATAATCAAACAGGACATGACTTGACCACACAGAACCATTTCGTAAATAACAAAAGTGAGATATAAGGTCCGTTTCAGATGTAGTGAGCTTTTTTGCTGGTCCGCAACCTATGCAGACAGTAGCAACACTGTGTGACATACTAACAGATCTCCTCATGTGAAGTCCACACAGACTTGAATGTCAATTAATTCCACTAGGATTTGACGTTGCTAAGCTAAAAACAAACACATACCACCCAGAAATAATGCACTGGAAAGAATTTAACAGACCGTAAAAATGCTTCAGTAAAAACATAACTTAAAGTTACCTTAACATATATGGTAAAAAACAACAAAAAAAAAAAAAAAAAACGGAAATGGTTTCACATTGTATGCCATTTTACTGTACAATACTGGCAAAATGTATGTTTTCTTGCAAGTACATGCCATTTCGTTATACTGGAGACATTATTACAGTGAATTTCTGGCAACCACAGCTGCCAGTTTTTTACTAAATTTACTTGTTTTTTTAATTGTGCATTTTAATAAGAATGAATTATTTTTAAACTATTTTTAATGTATTTTAATAGATTTTTCTGCACTGAATAAAATGAGCATTCATAGTAGGCAACTTTTACTTTGTCTACCACTTTTTGCGGTAGTTAAATCACAATTCAGGATACATGTAATGAACCATAATCCAGCTGTCTAAGCTTTGCATCAGCCTTCACATCGGTGAGCTTATGATGACTAAAATGCTGTCTACGAAGAAAGCTCACTAGGTTTTTGAATAGAGTTGTAGTCTACAACCTTGTCATTTAGCTGATGCTACAGTGAATTAGAGCATACTTATGCAAGAGTCTTCACTAGAGCACAATAGTAATACGGAGTCCCTCAAGGGTTTAAACCAGCAATCATTTGGTAACAAAGCCCAAATAGTTAACCCAGACCACCCAAATGTAATGATGTGTGGGGAAGAATAAGGTTTGAGAAATAAAAATTGAAGGAGAAAAAAAAAAAAGCGGGCACAGAAATGGAAAAGCATTATATAAATTTGAATGACTTCAGAACAACCTTAAACCTTTAATAACAGCAGGGATCGAACAAATAATCTGCTTTGACCACAGAGGCCTTCAGAGCACAATGAAAGACAGAAGGGTGAAACAATTCAGTGAGGAACACAAGTATAAGAAAGAAATTTGCTCAACACAAAATTTCTCTGACACAAAAAGTGCTGGGAAGTCTGATTCATTTTAGCCAGTGTGTTCATTCATCAACTTATTAAAAAAATGGATTCAATGATTCATAACCACTCTACTTTGAAGCTGCAACTTGTCAAATTGTAAGCTGCTTATAATTTAAACTAGCTTCCCCAAAACTGAACAGTCCACAGTGGGGCAAAATGACTCCTACAGAATATACGGTCATTTTATAGACGACACTGACTCTTTGGAGCAGGATGTGTATTACCTCAGAATCCTTAAAAATAAATTTTGGAGAAGGAAAAAAGGATGTTTGAGAACGATGCCATGTTCTGTGTGAAGGGAATTTAACCGAGTGTGTCCATCCTGTTGGCTATGCAAGCTCTTCTGCGGTTACTAAGACTGAGAAGAGCAGGTCTACCAACTGCAGTCTAAACCCAGTTAATCGTGTCCAAACGCTCCATCTCTTATAGATGTTCCTTAACAGTCAAAATCAAAGAAGGACAGTGCCAACATCAACTATCGAAGAAAGATCCGCACTGAAGTTCAGCTGAACTTCCCTCTACAAAGGTCTAGTGCCTCAGATCTCCAGAGCTCCACTAATAAAGACAGTGACAGATACAGCGTTGTTGGACAGCTGAATTCTAGGTGTGGTTCTCTGGGTCGGAGAAGTAGGATGGAGGCCTGTTCTGTAGTTCTCCTTCTCCAAGGTTTCCCAATGCAACTGGCCCATCACAACCAGCCTGTGTTTATACTGATCAGAACACAGACCACAACTGTCAGAGAACTGAGAAACTGTTCAGACCTTAAGTTTCATCAGGAGTAAAGAGGAGGAGTTTGAGCTGGAAGAGGGTACAAGAGAGTAACAGGGAAGGAAAATAACTGAACAGAACAGAACAGAACTGAATCTATCTCAGATGTTCACGTCCAGAAAATGAGCTTGTGTGCGGCTTTGAAGATATTGATCAAGAAATTCAATAAATGTATTTTTGTGCAAAATGCTGCTAAATCAACCACCAATACATTAATAGAAAGTCCAAAATGGACTAAATGTGTGACAGAAAGAATTCAAACAAATAACAAAAAAGAGTGAGCAAACAGAGGTAACTGTGACCCCTTGAGATCAGCCTCTGATCTCTGATACAGTAGCTCCATTAAATCTCAGTGGCTGCACTTGAGGTCAGATTGTTTTAAAAGGAAAATGCCATTTCAGTTCGGCTGTTTTCTGGCAATGCAAAAACAATAAGCATTTATGGTAAGTGCAAGACCTTGAGGCATAGAGGTCACACTTTCAACAACTCATGCTTCCTCTTTTCTCTGTTTTCTATTCTATTGCAGTCTGCTGTTCTCTTTTAATTCCACCATTCCAGAGGGATAATGTTTTTCCTCTGTCCGTCTGAACTTTATTATCTGCAAATTCATAAAAATGTCAATTGTTTGACGGCAGTGTGAAGAAAAACTTAAAACACATTGTCTTCAATTTAAGTTTTTCAAGCCAAACTTGACCAAAGAACAGGCTGTACCCTCTAACTGGCACTCTGACCTCTTCCTTGTCCTGTTCTCTTTCTCCATCGTTATTCTTTCCATCCCTCATCTTGCCTTTCCAATGGGAGTTCAACTTCCTGTCCCTCCGCAGCAGCTCCACACTTATAGTTCCAGGCCTCACAGGCCTGTACTGTCTCACACAAAAACACACATGCACCAAAAAAAAGGCAAGGGACACCGTGGCCGGGTCACAACCCTCTGGTATGAAGGAAACCCAGGTGAACCCCCTCAGCGTCTCCTGCCAATTCCCAGCTCGGGCCATCTGGAGTGCAGCCAGCTCAGAAGTCAAGGAGACCCAAAAAGAGGGCCATTGTACATGTACAGTACCAAGGTCATGAGCAATTTCTATATTTGACTCATTTCCCTCCCTTCCATAAGTGTCTCTCTGACCCTCTCTCTCTTTACAGTAGCAAGTAGCTGTGTTTACTTGAAGTTTGTTTAAATTATCAGGAACGATGTCATACTAAGGCTGATCGCCATATAAACATACAACAGCCTCAACAACTTCCTTCCTGTGGGGGAGTTCGGGACAGTGAATATACAGTGAATGGGAATTATATGCCATATGCGCATTCAAACATGGGCATTCATGAGTGTGTGCTCACCGTTTAAACAAAAAAGTCCTTCAGGGACATAAAATGCAATTCTGATTGTTTTTGTATAAGTAAGCAGTGTGATTTCCCAGGGTCTGAGGCGACTCAAGGGTCACCAGGGAAAGGAATCACAAAATCTCGAACATTCCTTCTTAAAAAGAAACACATCGACTCTCTTATCAGGGCTCTTTTCTCATTTGTTTGCTTTCTTTCCTATAACCTCAAAACAGTGTTTGTGTGTGTCCCTTCTATGACTCCCTGGTCACTTTCAAACAACTGTTGTCCTTTACTTTTCCTCCCTTTCCTTTGCGTCCTCAGACGGCTCCTAGACCTGGTCTCCAGAACTGGTCAAAAAAAGGGCAAGACGTGAACTCTAAAGGCTTCCTCTCTACCTCGATTCCCCAGCATGCCATTCTCACCAGCTTCCATTACAAAGTCTATTGTAGTAATGACAGTTTGTCTGCTCACACTCGAAATTTACAGGCCGGAGGGTCATAAAAGTGACATTCCACCAACTCAAACAATTCAAGAGTCTTCATGAAGAGCTGTCAGCACGTACACTCTGAAAACAAGCACGTGCGCATTCAAGTAAAAAAAATTAATTAAAAAAACCTACACCCATTCTTGGTCGTATTCAGAAGCATGCTACAAAAGCAAACAGTTTAAAGACTCTTGACTCCATAGATGCGTCATGCGTGTATAGCAAGTTAATAGGGAATAAATTAACAGTGATGCATTTAAAAAGTGTTTTTCATTACTTGTGGCTGTGTCAAATGCATTATTTGTTTGTGCAGGAAACATTCCAGGGTACTTTTGGGTGGAGAACATGCTGGTAAACTACGGAGCAGTTTCCACTGGCAAATTTCAGCAAAGTCATCGACAAACAACTGGTGCTAGCTGCTTTGATTTGAAATGACCAGCTAGCATGGATTAACAGATGTACTTATCATAAAAAGAAACAAATCAATTTAAGGGCGGGACTGTAGAATAATAAAGCGATTCTTTTGTCAAATATTGCAATTTTGTAATTTGAAATACGATATGAAAAACATCTAATATCCAGATAAAGGCAAAAAGACATTAAGAAAAATCACAATGCAGTAACTGATTGCCATGTTCAGCAAGAACTACAAAAGTGCATGTGATCCTTTTGACTTCAAATTAAGTTATGTTTTGGCCATGGCGAAAATGAGAATTTTTTTTCATTTAATCATGCAACCATATATTAAAATCAAAATGATTTACACATACAATACCATTCAAAAGTTTGGAATTGATAAGATTTTTACATTTTTTTAATATCTCTTTTTTTAATGCTCACCAAGGTTGCACTTATTTGATCAAAATAGAGTACAACTGTAATATTGTGAAATATTACGGTTTTCTAATATATATTTTTAAATATTTTCAAACAAATAATATTTAATGTTTCATATTTTTGTGAAAATCGTGTTACATTTAGGATTATTTGATAAAGTTTAAAAGAACAACATTTATTTTAAAGATTTTTTTTGTAACAATATAAAAGTCTTTAAAGTCACTTTTGATAAATTTAATGCATCCTTGCAAAATAATAGTATTAACTATTAAAGTATTAAAAAAAAAATACTGACCCCAAACGTTTGAATGGTAATGTAAAAGACTCAGTCACATTACCACATATCACACATTTTACATGAACAACTTCTCATACACACACTAAAAATACACATTCGTTCACACAAACTCACATTTTCACGAACATATTCTGAAAACACACAAAACATTTTCTCTAGAAAACGAGAGGCCTAGGGGAACAAAGTGCAGGTTACATGTGTAAGCGTGAGGACCAACACACACAGAGATCATATTCTGAGAAAAAAAAAAAAAAAAAAAAAAAATCAGACAAGTCAAACCTGAAATAAAACAAGATATACTTACCAATACAGTGTAGATGTGTAAACAGCGATACACAGGAGAGAAGTCCACCAGGTCCTGTGCACCAGGAATCTGCAATACAGTACGAGTCAATGAGAGACACATCACCTGTACGGATGAGCAGCACTAAAGCAGGAAATCACTAGGAACAGACAATAGTAAATGTTATTTTTCCATGCAGAATCTATTTTGAACTCAAGGGTCATTAAAATGAATGCAGTGTAATAGATTTTACCAGATTTAACTTGCCACAAAATAAGTTTTCTTTCTCTTTATATCCCATTGACCTGAGCCAACCTTGACCTTCCTGGTAAGGAAAGACTCTTTTCTAAAAGTAAGCCAAACAAATGGACAACTAAACAATGCCTGCTTTGATTTGGTGCCCACAAAATGGCAACCAGGGACTTATAAACCCAACTATGTTGTGGCACCACCAACAATAACCCAGAGAAAATGTGGAAAAAACAATTCAGTGTTGATGCACCACTGGGACAGTGCTGGAAATGTCTGTCCGGTTCAGGGACGGCATGTTCACATTAACATGCTCCCCTAGAAACAGTTTACAGACAGGACAAAGGGGCGCAAGGGGACATCGTTCAGGTGGCACGGGGTCATTAAAGGGGCAACGATCTGCATCTCTGGATACAACCCGTTTCTCAGGAAGCCCCTGAGTGCAGAGATTCAAGCAGATTAAAGGCTGGCACAAGCAGGAGCCAGAAGAGGAAAACATGATGACGCACAGTCTGATTGAAGTTTGGAGGGAAGGGAAGGGGGAAAGGTCAAACGAGAGGGCAAAAAGCACTCAAAGGTGTAAGGTTTTCACTTTTCACAAAATGTTGAGAGCTGATCAAACAGATTTTAAAATGGTATTAACAATGTTGCTACATCATGAAATCGGGTAAGAGATGGCAACATTAGTCAACAAATTACATTTATTTAGCAGCTTTTTCTTAGCTGCTTTGGTACAAAAGTGTCCACTTAACTTAACAATGCAAACAGAAAACAAAAGTCCATCACCAGTGCTTTGGTACAAAAACAACAAGTGCCAATCTTGTGTTGCTTCGGTTTGACAAAGTGAAAACACCATGTCAAAACAAGTGAAGAAGTCACACTGCATAAACAATGCTTTTCTGAGCACGTCAAAATAAACTCAACATAAACTAAACAACGAACACCGTTTGAGAGTGTCTTGACTTTAATTTGTCTCTCTATCATCCTTTCTCTCTGTGCCGGTACCAGCAGCCACAGCTGAGGAGCATGTCTTGCATGCTCCACACGTCTCACATTGCCGCCTCAGAGGAGCGGGGCAGCCCTAATGACACTAAACGACTGCAGAGCTGAGACGCTCCATTAAGAAAGGGAGGGGATCCTGGACTGGGCAGGCAGCCCAAAAGCAAGTCCATGGGGATATTAGAGTAAAGCAGGAGAAAGGGACTAACAGAGAGGGACAGAAACAGAGATTCATCAATATTCAGAAATGGTTCCAATTTTTTTTTAAAAATGGAAATGAATGATTTTCATGACTTTTGGCTAACGTGGATGGAACACTGTAGTAAAATACTGTGATAGTGTTTTGCAGATTCTTCAGAAGACGACATGAATCAGTCAGACCTGAATAAATCTGACTTACTTGCTGAGTGATTCATTAACGTTTAACTCAAATTTAAAGGATTAGTTCACTTCCAGAATAAAAATTTCCTGATAATTTACTTAACCCCATGTCGTCATCATTTGGGCCTTCAACCTGTCCTGTTGAAGTCCACTATATGGATAAAAATCCTGGAATGTTTTCCTCAAAAACCTTCATTTCTTCTCGACTGAAGACAGACAGACATGTACATCTTGGATGACATAGGGGTGAGTAAATTATCAGGAAATTTTTATTCTGGAAGTGAACTAATCCTTTAACCAGGAACCATTACTGTGTACTGAAGGACAGTTGTTCATTTGACAGAATGTAGTTAAAGAAACATGCTATGAGTTTTGGTATTAGAGATGCACCAGTCATTCGGCCATCAATCGGAACCTGACAATTTTTGCTCCAAACACGTGATCAGCAATTGGCTGTTTTTTTTATTTTATTCAGCCAATCTGTGTTCTGGACTTGCACACAAAATGCATTTAGGGCTGCAGCTAATGATTATTTTTATTGTCGACTAATCTATCGATTATTTTTTCGATTAGTCGACTAATCTATCGATTATTTTTCAATTAATCTATTATTTTATTATCAGTTGATGAATTCTTTAGTTAAACTATCAATAAATAATAACAGTAACTTCTGCAATTAATCTTTTAATATTTTATTCAAATGTTTTCTCAATTAATACTTTACAAAAATAAATAACAACAAAGAACAATAAATAATACAAAAAACAACAAAGAAAAATAATAACAAGAGAGAAAAAGAAAGAAATAACAATAAATTAATAAAAAAAATAAAAATGAAAAAGAAAATAACAATAAATTTAAAAAAATAAGAAAAGAGAGAAAAATAAAAAATAACAATAAATAATTAATAAAAAATTAAAAAGAAAGAAAGAAAAGGAAGCAAGAAATAAATAGGCTAACAATAACAAGAAAGAAAGAAAGAAATAGAGAAAGAAAGAAAGGAGGAAAGAATTACAGGGCAGTCATACAATCAATAGAAATGCACATTATGGCTGCATTCACAGTTACTGTTTGGGACTGACAGCAGTTGCTTACAGGTGAGAGACTTGAAATGTTTTATTTATTCAGCAGATTAAAACATCTGCTTGAGTACATCTGGTATGAATGAACAGCTGAAGTCACAACCGCATTCAGGACACTAGAGCGACAGAATCAAAAATGGCGTCATAACACCGGGAAGTTTTATCACAGTTGACAACCCGTTTTTAAATAAATGAGCCCAGTCGAGGCTTGTCCAATCCATTACACAGTTAAACAACTAACAATGACTTTAAATGCTTTGTTAGCAAGTGCAGAGAGCGCGTTTGGAGCGATCGCGTCCACGGCACTGACGGCAGCTCCAGTGGATCTTAAGATGAACGCGAATCATTTCTCCGTCTCTGTGAGTGCATTAAACCTGTCATGATTATATAGGTAACTCGATGTCCCGTGCTGTTCCGTTCATTCAGCGCAGCTCTGAATGCGGTTGTGAATCCTGACAATGTAAAGGCGTCAGTTCGGCTATATATATGCGGTTCTGACGGTCGTATAATAATAAAATGCTCTATGAACGCAACTCTATGAAGTGATGTTGCCATACTAGCCTTTACCTTCTGCACTAGAGTCTTAAGTAGGGATAACTGCAGGCTCGCGCAATGGGCGTGGCTAAAGGTGCGACTCGTCGACGCATTCCATGCTAATCGACGTATTTTCATAATCGACGTAATCGATGACGTCGACGAATCGCTGCAGCCCTAAATGCATTGCAAACATTTATCAAATTTGTGGGGAAATATTACTATAAACAGAACGTTACACAGAGACGAGACACACTGAAGACGGATATAAAAAAACTGGCAAAAAATGGCAATCAGTAGTGGAATCAGCTCATTTGCTTGTTTTAAAAATGGCAAGCAGAACTGGCCAAATCATGATCGGTGCATCCCTATTATATAACAAATATGTACGCTATCTCAAAAGCACTAAAAAAAAAAAATTCTCACTAAGAGGAAACAGAACAAGAATAGACATATTCTTGATGATTTCCATCTCTATAAAGGACAGAGACAGAAAGAGAATAATACCCAAAAAGACATTTATATGAATTTTCTTTTTCTGGTTTCATAAACTGCCTGTGCACAAAAATAGACCAAAAACTTGACAAAGGCTTAAAATCAGTTGAAATGCTTAATGGTTTTATTGTGACTCCTGAGATAAATCTTTCCTCTCTCACCTCATCTTCCTCTTCATCCTCCACATCCAGTATCCCAGAATCCTTTCCTGAAAAGGGGTTGCTTCCCCTTCTGTCCACATCTGTGCCCAAGCACGCTTCCTTTCGTATCCTCCGTCCACTCGCTGACCGCTGCTGTGACGTCACGGCATTGTCAAGAGCGATCTGCACCTGTGCCTGGAAAACAAACACAAACACACAACGACGTGTGAACAGGAACGTGTGTAAAAAATATTGACTGAAGACAAAGACACACACACACAAAGAATTCTAATGAAATCACACAATTAACATTTTTCCTCAAGATAATACTAATTTCTGGAAACAACTTTAAAGTGCAAACAACACTTAATTCTATAACAATGAAATATACAGTATATTATCAATCAAATAAACCATGGGAAAAAAAGAGAGAGAAAAAAAGAACTTTAGTCACTAACTGCAGAATCCCACATGCACTCAAGAAGGAACAAAGTCTGAGCTTACGTCAATCATTTTCCCTGTGACATTCCACGTAAATAGCGATATTGTGCTACATACTGACAAAGCACGTCTTTCCCATTAGTGCAAACAAAGAGAAAAGCACCTGTGAATAAGGACTTCCCATATGCAAAACGTGAGAGTTCAAATGAGTTTTCCTCAATAGAACCCTATTCTTTAATGAACACCGTCTGACGTCATGACTAAGGTCAATGCTCACGCAACTATCTACTAACAGACCCCTCAAGTTATTTGGTAAGGAGCAAGATTTGGGGTTGGAGGGCTCTTGAAGCAAAAAAAGGGCCTCTTTATAGAAAAAGTGAATGGAGAGGAAACTTCCACACCATGAGGACAACAGAATAGAAACTAAGCAGCGACAATAGGATGCAAGGTGGATGTTGTAGCTGCTCAGTGTTTCCACAAAAATGAGTCAAGACAACACTATTTATTCTGAATATTCTTCTTGAGAACGAGAAGGTCTAAATGCACTAATTTGACTATGTAAAGACTGAGTGTTGTCATTGTATTCATCTTAGAATTGTGCTCCATTTATTTTTTTAGACATGTCTGAAGTTCTAGTCCTCTTCTAATCTTGAGTTGAGGCATGTGCGTCATAGTGTGGGTGTATCGGATGGTGGCACATGAAGAGACCTTTGCAACTCAAGAATTCCTTCCCGTTAAGAGCATCAGAATTAAAGGGCTTCATTACAGGAAGAACTGTGAACATTAACCCAACATTCAAGTCCATTATTGTTCATACTTGTCACATCTCAATGTTTTGGTTTGTATGCTGGAGCCCAGAGGTGGTCCTGATCTTCTTGTCAAAGAAGAGCAACACTTTTTTTTTCCCCAACAATTCTACATACTACTTATAAACCATAAATGCAGCATGTTACAGTGGTATGTTGTCTATTGTGCTTCATTGGTTGTTGTGAACCACTCGTCCGGTTTGGCCCCCTCATCTTAAGTAGAGGCATTTGCGTCAGAGTGATGGGGTATGGAACGGCAAACAAAAAGAAAAAGACAAAATTCCTTCCATTCAGCACCCCCTGAGGGGCCCCATTATTAAGAACTTCTGAATTTCAAAAAGAAAGACATATTAGTTAGCCACAGCTGCAATTTCAGGATTTAAACAAGAATGTAACTTTGTTCATTTAACCTGTTAATGTTTGTTAATGTAATCCAGTGATAGAAAATTCCAACTGAGAGAAGACTGTTCCTTCTGAAAAATTAAATGTGCATCCAGAAAACACCATTAGTTGTTAAGATGTTATGTGACCTGTTGCGCAGAACTTATTTCCTTCAGAAATATTTTTGCAACTCCAACTTCTCTGAAGCGTTGCAAAAGACAGAAATGAAATCTCCCTACAATCTCAAACAAATGATATATTTGTATTTATTATTTTTACACTGTATTAGTGTATTTTTTACTGTAACTGTGTTTTATACTGTGTGAATATGAAAAGACAAAGACAAATTTCCATATTAGTGGAAAATAAAGTTTAAAGGGGTCATATGACCTTGCTAAAAAGAACAATATTTTGTGTATTTGGTGTAATGCAATGTGTTTATGTGGTTTAAAGTAAAAAAAAAAAAAACACATTTTCCACATACTGTACATTACTGTTGCTCCTCTAAGCCCCGCTTTTCTGAAACGATTTTTACAAAACTCATCGTTCTGAGAAGCGAGGCGTTCTCTGATTGGCCAGCTATCCACTGTGTGGTGATTGGCCGAATACCTCAAGGGTGAGATGGAAATGTTACGCCCCTTACCATATTGTGATGGCGTTTCCCGGCGCGACGAGACTAAAACAATAAAACCCATTACAAACGAGGCATTTGTTGCATCCAGTGGGGACATAATTACTGATTATAATGACTTAGACTGTCTTTTCACGCGTCGCGTTGCATCGCACCGCATAAACATTACCATATCTGCATCTGTGATCGGAGAAACGACAAACAACAAGCACTACTCTACACTGCTCAAAACTATCGTTTGAGTCGTCAGAAGCAGAAACGTACTTACAGGCTGTGGGTAAGAAGCGCCAGACTGTCCTTGCAAAGTTGGAATTGCCCCACTTTATAGAAACAGCCTTTCTGCAAGCCAGCAAGCAAGGCTACTCTCCTGCCAGGTTCAGGAAATAGTCCTCTGTCAATTATGCCGCACACACTCGAATATTTGCATTGTACTGCTCTGGAACAGCGTTGTAAATACAACTTAACCACTGATTTCTAGTTGTATCCTCTTTTGGAAGCCCAAACAAAGTAGTTTCGCTTTCACAGTTTCTCCAGGACATGGCGCCGGCGGCAGCAACAATACTATAGCGAGAATAAAAGTCACGCCCTCTTTCTTTGCGTACACATTTGGGCGGTGTTATGAAAATCTCCCCACATCATGACGTAGACATGTGGGGGTGTGTTTGAATGAGCCGCACTGACATTTCAGCAACTGAAAATATTTGGCTGAAGGAGCCAAAAAAAAAAATTTGAAAAATAATTTTCAGTTTCAGCCTAAATTGTTTTGGAGGACTGTAACCATTGTCCTAAACAATGATTTTTAATTAGCACTCCTCTAATGATGCTTTTCGACCGTGTCATGCTCATAACGTGGATAAGCTAGAACAAGTAAACATGTCAGCAGTGTGGGCACATTTCGCTGTGACCAAAAAGGATTCTAGAGTAGCAGTATGTAAAATTTGCTCAGCTAAAATAATTGACAACTGGTTTAATTTGTAACCTGAGAAGAAAACACAACACCCCGAACAGCATATCAAGTATGCAATTACCCAAATTTAATTAGTCAAACTTTATTTTTGGTTTTGGTTTTTAAGCGAAATGAGAATTTTAATTTCAACATCAATAAAAAACAAAAACAAATAAAAAATCATTTTGGTGTGTCACTACCTCAAATAGATCACATTTTGGGCCAGATTTACTATCAGCTTGTGTCAGCGCAAACCGTCTTTTGGCGTTAAAATAGTACTTGTCAGGATTTACTAAAGATGTGCAGTGAAGAATTAGCACTGAAAAGGCATGGATACAGTTATTTTTGTGTCTGACCTTACTGAATGTGCATTTGCAGGAGTTTCACTTTCAGACACAAAATTTATAAGAGGAGAGTATTAAAATGTAGCACACAACACGTCATTTTGGAAATGATCTGGCTGCGTCTGTGTTCTTTAATGTGTGCATTGTCAGTAAATCACACGCAGAATTTTCCCTTCCCAATCCCATCAGCACTTTTACGGAATTGTGCTCTAACGCTAATTTGCCCTGTTTAATAAATCTGGCCCTTGATATTTAAAATGATTATAAATCAATAGTTTTATACTATACGGTTGTCTTTTCATTTAAAGGCACCATCTGCAATGCTTCATAGGCTTTACAGTTCATTTCTGCATAAAAGATATTAAGTACACAGTCTCAATAGTTTTCTTTGATTTAAAAAACAAAAAAAAAAAAAAAAACACTCCTTTAGAGAAAAACAATGTGAACTACTGTAACTGGGCTAGTTTTCAACAGGTTTCCCTCTGAACACCGCAGCTTTGTTAAATGTTCAATCACAAACATTTGCATGGATTTACTAATAGTCCTGTCCACAGTTTTGAATATTCATGATTGTCTGTGGAAAACAACATTGCTCGACAAGATGATGATTTCCAAATTAACTAAAAATGAACAAACTAGATATAACCAACCTCTAACCAACACAAAGCAGAAGACAAAGTGAGTCTTTTAGGAGTCTAGTGGAAACATTTGTCATTTAAATGTTCAGACGTGTTCCTACAGACGAAATATAGAAACAGAGTTAAATAAAACAAAACTGGAATAGAAATGGGCTGAAAGAACAAGTGACTGAAAGAATAAAAGGGACATGGGGGGGGGGGGGGGGGGTTAAAAAGAAAATGAAGATTCAAACTCAAACTTGAGGTCTATAACATAATCTTTGACTAACCACTTCTATATAGTGCACACACATACACAGACTCTCTGTGCTCCACAGCTTACAATGGAGCCATTATTACAGCACTGGATCTCCCAATATATTTATTTTCAGATCATTTGTTAGTGGAATTAAAACAAATCACAGGCTCAGAGACTGGGCCTAATTTCCAGTGGAATAGGAACCAGTCTGCAAGTCTGGATCACAGAGCCCCTAGAAAAATAGCCTTCTGTTATTAGCGGTTCGCTTGCACGCTTACTCGCTCCTCTGGACTCGAGGATGGAAGAATGGAGCAGGGAGGAGGGAAGGAGAGCCATCCAAAGCTCAAGAGAAGCCATCTCTGCTGTGGAAAGGGAAGTGGATCCACTTGAGGTTGAGGGTCTTGCCCTGAAATAACCGATATATTGCCCAAAGGTATTCAGTGGTAGTAGCAATGCCATCTGTCTTGTGACATCAGCCTGAAGAACGTGGAAACTTCAAGTATTTCTCCACACTACACTAACAACGTGACCATAATATGCGGTGATGGATGGGCAAAAATGACTAAGAAGTGGACAAATACAGAGTCAAAAAAGAAAAGTGAAACCCCTGAGCAGAAGAGAAGCATGAATGATGGGAGGAAAAGGCACTCT
Organism: Tor tambroides; assembly: GCA_021397915.2. Lineage (NCBI taxonomy): Eukaryota > Metazoa > Chordata > Actinopteri > Cypriniformes > Cyprinidae > Tor > Tor tambroides. The sequence goes on along the minus strand of JAFVLL020021079.1, from coordinate 52,195 downwards.
GTTCTTCATCAGTCAGCAAAGAGCAACCGATCCATTCTTCTCTAGCTTCTACAGTCAGAACGTCTCCAACGTCACTCCACCACAAAACCACTGGAGCAGAAACCCACAAAAAAGGAGAAAGAGCGACGACATAATCTCCTGTATTTAACAGCAGAAACCACTACTGAAGCTGCAAAAGGTCACAATGAGTGCCAACATGTAAGCAGAGCAGTCACATCTGTTTGCGAGGAGAAGTCGCAGGTCAGAACCAGGAGCCAGCGTCTGTGTCAGCAATCAAGCCTAAGAGAGTGTTACAGATTGATTCTCCAAGTTAACAGAAAGCTTGTGCAAGGTGACAGAGCTTGATTTATCGTTCACTTGGTTTACTTTTGAGGAACAACTCCATAGCTTTGCTCTAATCAGCACGTGCCGGGTTACAGCCAAAACACACACGCAGGTGAACGCGCGCCAAGAAGACAAATCTTACAGGACTCAAAGACATGCAAGAAAACAAACTTTAATAGGAGGAATGTGAGGCTTTGGCAAGTGCCGGCACGACGGCCACTTTGTTCAAAGGTTACTGGAGTTTGAATTTTGGTTTAACTCTACACCAACATTCCACTTCTGCGGGAGATATTACAGAGCAGCAGAGACAGACAGAATCTGGAATGACCTCTGCTGCCACCTACTGGATGCAAACTGGAACTACAAGATGCAGAGCATTGGCTGCTGGAAAAAAGGTGAACTGAGATCAAATAAGTGTTCTATTGGTTTACAAGCCAAGAAATAAATGGGAAAAATGTTGAAATTTTCTGAAGAGAAAAGTAAGTGATGTAAAACTCCTTGACACAATGCCAGGGCTGGTATGTGCAGGGCCGGCGCCAAGGGGGGGCATTCGCGGGCCGTGCCCCCCCAAACGACTTACTGTGCCCCCCCTTTCCATCCTCTCCCCTCCTTGCTGAAAGTGATCGATTACGAAAGCGAAAGTGAAACCGATAAAACAGCGCACATAAAGACAGCGACTGCACGCTTTAGCCAGCTTCAGCAACTGCACGTGATCACAGATTGCACGCTTCCCCCCCGAAACACCCCCCCCCCCCCCCCAAACGTGATTTGTGCCCCCCCAGAAATTCAAATGCCCCCCCGGTGGAGGTGCCCTGGCGCCGGCCCTGGGTATGTGGTTGTTAGGTTTTACTCAGCTATGCTGTTGTTATAGTGTTTCGGGCAGGTTAATTTTTGCTCAAAGTAAAAACAATCCCAAAGTCACTATAGAATTTATTTAAAATAGATTTAAATAAATACTGTCCTTTTGAATGAATTAATGAATGAATGAAAAGAAACCTGAAATCAAGGTTTCCACAAAAATATTATTTAGCACTACTGTTTTCAGCGTTGAAAATAACTAGAAATGTTACTTGAGCAGCATATCAGTAAATCAGAATGTAAATCAGAGACTTTTCTCAAAAACATTAAAAATTCTTTCTTACCAACATTTTACTAACCCCAAACTTTTGATCTGGAAAAAACTACCTAATTTCATATTTGGGCATGATGAGAAATTTATGATTAGTACTAAATTAATAGTTACCTAATATGTGCCAATCGACATGTAGACTGAACCTGGACGTTCTCAGCTAAAGCAGATACTTGAGGTCTAATTGCAGTTTCCACCAAAACACACTTCCCTTCTCTTTTTTATTAGTAGATAAACCTGAGGATACGAAGTCAGTCTCCAATGGAGAAAGATTCATTCAAACAGTATGTTCCCAAAAGGGAGTCGCTGAAGATCAGCTCCAGCCGTACCCTGGATCAAGGCTTATCTCAGAGACTCGAGCAGTAGCTGAAGTTGGCGGCCAAGACCGGGTCAGACATGGATCACATCAGCATGAGCAGAATCTGGGTCAAATGGAAGTCCGTCATGGGAGATGATGAAGGACGCTGGGGTGGGAGGAAGAGCAGTCAACCACGTTTTGAACTCGAACAGCCGCGCACGGTTAGGACACCACGTGGAGATGTTGACAAGTATGTGCATGCATTTGCCTGGGTGGTTGTGCATGCTGCAAAGCGTGTGGTTCAAGAGTTCGAACACGGTTCGGTACAATTAGCTGCTCCACGCCAGAGGCCACTGGAAGGGTAGGACAGGCACCCAAGAAAATACATAACCAAAATCACATGGACCAGTGTGTTTCATTATCTGTTTGGCAATCTCATCCACCTTACATCCAACCAATATTACACTCAGGGATTAATCCTTTCAGCTTATGTAAATGGTTTAAAATGTCACAAGAACTTATTTGCGCGGCTCTCTGTGGGGTTTTGTTACGGTCAGTAGAAATTTATGAAAAAAGAAAAAGTGGGATATTCACCGATTGTTCCCAATTTGACTCCATCTTGTGCAATCTACCCTTCACCCTGTTACGTGTTTCCTTTCTTTTCTACTCCCTTAATCGCTTCAGTAAATCCCAATACTGAATACAGATGACCCACTACACCAGGAGGTCTCAAACTGTGGTGGGCAGGTTAAAAAAATTGCAACAAATACAAGTAGTAAATTTTACATTTTTACTATTTCAACCTGAACTTCACTCACTACTGTTCAAAAGTTTGGGGTCAGTAAAATTTTATTCAGAAAGGATGCATTAGATAGATAAGATGATGTGACAGTAAATACTTTTACACTGTTACAAAATATTTCTTTTTCCATAGTAAGACATGTTTCTTGAGCACCAAATCAGCATATAAAATGATTTCTGAAGAATCATGTGACACTGAAGACTGGAGTAATGAATGCTGAAATTCAGCTTTGCTGGAAGGAATAAATCACATGAGTAAACTGATCTTCAAAGATATCAAAATAGAAAACAGTTATTTTACTGTAAATCACTCCCTATTTAGTGCACTGTGTTGTATTCACTATACTGGAGATATACTGTAGGAGTAAATTAGTGAAGAAGAGAGTGATCTGGGAAACTCTAACAGTAACTACTGTACTTTTAATGAATACAAGCATGCTTTCCTGCTTGTTGTCTTCATAAAGGGTACAACTTCATTTATATTCCTGTCTGTAAAAAGGCATGTTGAACTAATATATATATTTAGCTGCTGTAATAATCCATACAAAATCTAAACAGGAAAGAGAGCAAACTTTAAATTTATGGATAAACTTTCATACGCAAATATAAACCTCTCTTCATGTGTAATGAATTTAAAAAACTCAGAAGAATGATACCACATGGCACTAAAGGAAGAACACAAACTAACAGGCGTGAATGCCCTTTGAAAAACAAAGCAGATGATCAGACTCAGAAAGCAGACCATCAGAGAGTTCAAACCAAACAGTCCCCACCATCCAGATTGGACCGGTGGAAACTCACCAAGTACCAGAGCTTTGGGAGCCAACAGTTTGCTCAAACTATGGACCAGGGCGCAGGCTGATGAGGACAGAGGAAAAAGGGACAAAGTGGAACGAAAGGCTGGGCTGGGGCGACTGGAAGCAGACCAGCAACAGAACAAACGGGTATCTCTGATTACAACTCATGGTGTCCACATGCATTTGCTCACGTCAGAATGCGAATGCATTAAAACCTGCTTGTAAAATACGCATCTAGTGTACCTCAGTCCTGCCTACCTGGATGAATACACATTGTTTTATTCTCCAACTTGCCCTCTTCTTCAACACCATCAGAGATAAAATTAACTTTCCAGAAACCAGTGTTGGGGAAGCTACTTTGAAACTCTAGCTTTCCAAGCTACACGCTACTCATAATTTGAAGTGATTAAAGTACAGTAAAGCTTCTATTGAGAAAAACAAAAAGCAGCCAACTACATTACTATATTAAAGCTGGTAGGATAATATCTGTCGTTAAATATAAAACTACATGATTATATAATTCATAAAAGCAGTCTATATTTGTCACCAAAATAATGAGGATTAAAACTTAAACAGAAGACTGTCAGCACCGATAGACTCGTGGGCAGCACGCTGACATATAGTGCCGCTGCGCTTCGGGTGTCCTGAGTTCGTGGAGCTTTCCCAATCCCATTCCTCATCTCTCTCCTACTTCAATTCTTTCAAAGATTTACCTATCCTATCAAAATAAAAGGCAAAAATGCCAAAAATAAATCTTAAAAAAAAAAAAACTAAATACAGTGCATTCTAACATATAGAATTTAGCTGGAAACATCAGCAGAATTTAACTACATGTTTTGATAAAAGCACACCTAATATGTCATACTTCTGCAGAGGGACTCAAATGGGTGAATCATTTCTTGAATCGTTTCATTTAAACAAACCGTCTGAAAAAACAGGAGAATGGGTTGAATTTCCAACGCTTCATTTAAGACAGAAGACCGTTTAGGAGAGCTCCACAGCTCGCTTGGCTGTAAAACTGCATGCACAATAAAACGAGAAATAAAAACCAGCCATGTAGTGTTTCATTGTGTTACACCTGGAAAAGCTACACTATTCCCACAAAAAAAAAAAAAAAAAAAAAAAAAGCTGAGCCAACTTCAACTACTGAAAAATGTCAGAAGTATCAATGCTTTTGTGTTCTTGAAAGTACTGGGATGTAACTAACAAAAGTTTCACACAACAAAAAGGGAACACATTAAAAGCACAGCATCCCACTCACACAGACATGCCTGGCTTTGGTCTTTTTCAGGGAGAAATATTTGAACTCTTCTGTGACATCTTTTTGGCTACTTTTACTCCCCACTGTTTCATAATTAAGATCAGCAACCAATCCATATTGAGAGGAACTGCAAGTGATTAGAAGAGCGGAGAATTTTCTGAAGAAAATGTGAGAGTGGCGAGTGGCGAGTGGCAAGTGGCGACTGTCTGTGCAAAATTAGCATTGATCATGCTAAGGTGTTGCTAAGGTGTCTCTGAGTGGTTTTAACCAAGTGTCTATGGCAGTGGTTCTCAATCTCTTTGACTCCAAGGTCCCCTACTGTCCAACAATATTCAAAAGCTCCATGACTTTTGTTTGTGATTAAGGAAACGAATTTGTAAATGTTTTTACTTACAGTTTCTACAGGACAAAAGAGAAATTAGCATAAATAGAAAAATGTACATTTATAAAATGTATAAAAATGCCCATGAATGTATATGACTTTTCTAGGGCTCGAAATCAACATTTCTTTTGAGGTTTTTCCAGACAGTGAGAATCCTGGATCGTTATAGAAAAAGAAAAAATGAATAAGCAAATTAAAACGAGAAATAACTTGATTTTTATTTGTTTCGTCTTGTTTTAATGCTTGTTTTGTCTTATTTTTAAATCATTTTAAGTTATTTCAAGGTCCACTTCTCTATGATATTTTGGTACAAAGATATGCAATATATGTTCTGTGTTTTTGCCCATTTTAACTACTTTCAAAACAAAAATATAAGGTCTGATTGTTTAGAAAATTATTAGTTCACCTCCTCTCAGTGAGCCACAAGACTTGAAGTATCATTCACGTCTGTAGGACAAACAGCACAGGACGAATTATGAGGCAAATTTAAACACTTATAGATATGGAAATGCCCCTAATTTGTGCAATAGTGATGCATGCCTTAGAAACCACCACCAATGGAGCTTTCACACAATAACATCTATCATGATTAGTTTCATTCCTCAGTGAAGAAGGACAAGCAAGAAAGTAAAGAACGATATGTTAAAGAGAGTGGAAAAGCGAGGCCAGATTTTTAGAGTGCTTGAGAGATCTTAATGTCTATTTGGCATTTCATATTCTAATGCACTCCTCACCCCATCTTGGACTAATAACTTTAAAAGAAAGCAGAGGACTTTTCTGCATTCCAACGAAAAATCCACACAATTTCTCTCATATGTGTTCCCTGGGTCTTCTCTGTGTCTCCGTGCACTGTCCTTGAAGTAGTGGCCATACACAGTGTTCCACGATTCCTCTGGCATAAACAAAAGCGACCTGAAACAATCTTTGATTCGGAACAGATTGGTAGCTCTTTTTCCTCCAGACTAGATGACTAGATGGCCAGAGATAAGATGAAAGGAAAAATGGGGGAAAAGCGCGTTTAAACTACCGAAGACAAGCATTTTGTCCTTCCCTCAGAGACCTCATGTTGAAACCCAGCTGTGACCGTCAGGTCAGATGCGAGCACATGAGGCAGCTGTCAAAGAATAGTTCGGATACACCTCCAGGCATTACTCAGACATGAGCACTCACTCTCTCTCTCTCACACACAAGACGACACACACCTGTTTCATGGCAGTCTCTCCAATCTTATCCGAATGCTTGCGAATGCTCTCCAGGAAGTCTTTGAGGTCAGACATGGAGACGTCTCTGATGTGCGTGCGCAGGCATGGGATATTCTCTGCCATGATGCCGCAGAAACGATATGATCCCGCTTGAGGCAAACAACTCTCCTCCAACTGTTCCAGGGTTCGTAGCGCTGGGTAGTATCTGGGAGAATATACGGCAGGGTTAGAAATGATTGCATATATCTGTTACAAATTATTTATTTGTGCATTTTCAATATTTTGAATTATTTTTTCAAATCAGCAAAATCCACAAGAAAAAAAGGTCAATACATTACAATCCAATTCTTTAAGTTTGCTAAGCATAAAAACACACATATTGTACATGACCGACTGAAGATTGCACTGAAGGACAAATGACAGTCATGTAAACTGACCCAAAACTCTCCTCAGGCCATCCTTATTGTTGAACCTTGCACATGCAGTACATGTTTTTAACCTTTGCTTAAAGACTTAGATCTCAGCATGATAACAATTTAACCCAATCAAGATGATCTCAGAGATGAGCTATGCTCATCGCACACACACTCAATACAGCATCACAGTCACGCAACATTACACAGCAGACCCAACGCCGGGGAGAGAGTCTCTCTTGGCCAACCCTGCTGCTACCTCCAGGCTAATGGCAAAACCAAGCACACGAGAGAGACGGAGAAACATGGAGAGCAGAGATAAATAAAAACCAAAATGGATGGAGAAGTGCTGATGCTCAGGTCACACAGAGGACAAGAAAAGAAAAGACAGCAAAACCAATCCTTCAAAAACATTTAGAGTGGCACTTTCAAACACAATTTAGGTGGACTAGCTTTTTCAGGGGTTTTTACCGTTGTGACAAACAAATATGACGATCCTTTTGCTTGGGACCCTCTTTTTAAATAATTATTTTAAATTATGTATTAAGTGTATTTCTTTTCTACCCCTACTAAACTGATTAGATGTCTAAATATTTTCCATTCAATTTAAATTTATTTTTACAGTTAACTTTAACAGCCATATTATATTGTGTAAAATCTTTCTTTCGCTCATATTTTTCACAGATGGCCCCTGAGAGTTGCAATGTGCTTATATATAAGAACTGAGTGCTCATGAGGATGCAGGTTAAAATCCTGTATCATCTCCACCTGGTTCCCTTTTTCACTCCCTCCACCTTTCTATCAGATGTCTACTATCCTTGACCATAAAAAAAAAAAAAAAACATAAATAAGAAAGATGCCTGATTATGCTGGGACAGTTCAATGTACGCAGCTGCTAAAGCTAAGAAAATCCAATCCAAATGTGTCCTCTATGCCTCTGACTCCTGAAAGCTGCCAAATGCTGTTTTGGACATCTCAGACATCTGAAAAACTCTCTCTCTGTCTGGTCGCTGCTTCTGTCACATCAGACTGGATGAGATACTCCAGTAGTCCAGTGATCTACGGTCTGTTTAAATCATCAACACCTCGCTCTCTCTTTCCCAGCTGGGAATGTCCTGTTCTCAAATTTGCTTTAAGTGAAGGTGTTAAAATATTTTGAACACTGAACTGCACTTGTATATTTAAGTTCAACTTTGATAAGTTTATCTCTAGTGCCACCTAGTGCACATCCACAGCTTACACAAAAATGCATGTGCACAAAAGTCATACCTTTTGGCCCTCATCTGCTCCTGCAATTTGCTGTACATCTCCAACACTGCAAGAAAAAATACAAGTGGAATTATGGAAAAAAAGGCAAGAGCACAGCATGTGATTTACAAAAAAAAACAAACAAAAAAAAAACACTACAGTTGAAAAGTTTGGGGTGGATAGGATGTTTTTGAAAGTCCCTTATGCTCACCAAAGCTTTACATTTTCGATCAAAAATACAGTGAAAACATAATATTGTGAAATAGCATTACAATATAAAACAAAGCTGAATTTTCAGCAGCCATTACTCCAGTCTTAAGGGTTACATGAGCCTTCAGAAATCATTCTAATATACTGGTTTGGTGCTTAAGCAGTAGTGTTGCTTAATTTTGAGGGAAAACCTTTTTTTCAGGATCCTTCAATGAATAGAAAGTATTAATTCCTTTCAAAAAAAATCTTTCTGACCCCAAACTTTTGAACATTAGTGTAAATACAACAAATAGTAGCTAAGCGAGGCATTTGAAAAAGCTCAGGCAGAGAGCCCTGATGTTTGTACCTGGTAAGCAGTGTGTGAGTTTGTCAATGGTGGTGGCAATATTCCTCTGCTGCAAACGGCACTGCCTCAGCTCATCCATCGATGTCAGGAGCTACAGAAGAGGTACCCACAAATTATAATAATGCTTAATGTTATTAATATATTTGCTTTTAATGTAACAAGTTCTGAATCAAACTAAGCAAGCAGGACACACACCTCCTTGCCGTCATTTTGGAGCTTCTGGTTGGTCTCAGTCACCTGACACTGAGGAAGACAAAACAACCAATCATCCAGGCATGATCAAAACAGAAACAGAAACTATATATGTCTGGATTTTTCCTGGCGTATTACACACAAAAGTGATTCAAATCTTTTTTAGTTCAGGTCTATAATGTTTCTCTTTTTTCTTCTTTCTGGTTTTATAGGATTTCCTCATTCCCTCTTTCTGCACCTTGAGTTTCTGGGCTTCTCCGCGCACTTTGAGCAGCTCAGTAATGGAGTCCACAAAGCCCTGGAAGTGATGATTGCACATCTTCTCAATTTCGCGGTCATGGTTGCGGATCCGCCCTTCCAGTTTATCCATGAAGAGTCCATGTTCCTGTCCATCATAAACAGACCTACCAGGAAAACAAGGAAAAAAACATTGTCAAAATTACTATATATAAGAATACATGTAGTCTACATTACATGTATGTTACATACAACATATTATACTATTACTGATTATACACACATAAACAGAAAAGATATTCGAAGTGCCTTGTTGCTCTTTAACTGTTTTGAAATTATGTAATATAATCAATGACTTTATAAATGAGATAGCTCTTCTGATAGAGTGAGTGAATGCAAATTAAGTCTCTGTAAAACAGAATCTTTCTCCATTGTCACTGACACTAGGTGTTTACCACTAGATGGCAGTAGAAGATATTAAATAAACACTCCTTTAAGAAGCTGGGAACGTCAGAGCTGGGAATCCAAGAACAACTTGTAAGTGCATATATTTTTCTTTTTCAGCAAATGGCAAGAGTTATTCAGAAACATTCACAGTATTATCCCATTTTCAGCTCTGCAAACACAAAAAAAAATGTTCTATACCTAACAGCAATGTTTTTTTTGTGTGTAAAATTAAGTATGGAATCTACCTGACTGAGGTCCATACCAACAAGTTTCCAGTACAAGTGACAATAGAATACAAATAGATTAGATCTGATTCAATTCAGTTTGATTCTACCAGTGTTCTTCTCAATACAGACTGTGCCAGAGCAGTTTTACAGACAACACTGTCTTAATACCTCCAGTGAGCAAGCCAATGGTAACAATGGACAAAAAATAAATAAAATTAAATTTAAAAAACATATGATAAGGGAAGTAGGTTCAAGGTGAATCAGGAGAGCCCGTCCCTTTCTGCTTGACTTAAATATCACACTCTCCTGACAGAGGTTATCATATGAAAAAGAACCATTATTAATAGACAATCTCATAGTGAGGAGGACTGTCAGGGAAGCATGGTATGTACTTTCAGTAAAAATACAAACTAATTCAGGACACAAGCACACCAGCACATGGCTTCACCTGAGCACAGCCTTCCTGTGGCTCAGGAAATGTCCTCCATTAGCAGTCTTGACGTCACTGATGGCTTCCTCCACAAACACTCACACACAGTAAACACAACTCAAATCCAGGGCTGCAAGGTGAAAGCACTTCCCAACCTGAATTTAGCATTTTTATCTAGAGGAAGATGCTGGAAGGAAATGTGAGCCATGTACAGGAAAAAAAAAGAACACTGGGACAAACAAATGAGCAGACATGCAATGCCTCAAATACTCTATATTGACCAAAACAACTATTAAAAGTCATTATTAAAACAGAAACTACATTATCAAATAAGGAAAAAAATTCTGGCATGACTTCAAGAACTTTCAGTCAAGAAATGTTTGGATTGTTGGATCATTGTCGATTGATAATTGACAACTTTATTGGCTGCCCTGGAATCAATGTACACATCGTCAATGACGAGATATTTACGAAGGATTATGAGGGCACATTTTTAATTAGAAAAAAATAATAATAATGATGATATGCACGGATAAATCTTTTATAATCATCTTGGCTCAAGGTTCTTTTTCCGATTCTTTCCTCCCACTGCTTCCTGTCTCCTCTGACTCCGTTCTATCAAAGCCAAAAAAAAAAATTTAAATTAAAGAATATTAAAAAAAAAAAAAAAAAATACATCGAAAAAAGAAAAAAAATAGCAAAAAGAAAAGAAAATATGATCACTAAACATTTTAGAAGTAAGGGTCATCTTCAATTATCTGTGTTGCACAACTCCCTTAGCAAGAGTCACAAAAACAAGTAAGGAGATGAGAACAAAAAGCTGAACAAATTGTAAATAGCCCAGCTGGAGTGGTCCAGCTGTGTGAGACTGTACCGCATCTGGCTCAAGAACACCTCTCTGTCCAGTTATTTAAAAAAAACAAACTTAAGAATTAGGCATCATTGTCCAGATTCTTACTTACAGATAATCAAATTTAAAAAGTCAAAACAACATTTGTTTGCATTAATATCTCCCTATTGACTGTATGAATGCAATGATTTTACCTGTTTCACAGCACGTGTAAACCATGAATCAACCATACTTGATTGACCATCACTTTTGGCTCCCATAGTTACAAGTACTATTGGGAAACAGTGTGACATTCCCAGAATTGAAATGTGATACCCTCCTTGAGAAAAACTGGACCCTGACATTTTCCCAACACTCCCTGGTAGAGAAATAATGGATGAGAGAGAAAAAGACAAGAAAAAGAGGCCATTTCCACTTAAATGTCACACACACACACTCTAAAATTTCAAAAATGTCGTTTTTTTTATTACATACAACATGCCTGTCACTAAACTGAAAAGCCATAATGTCCAGAAATGTGCTGTATCAAATCAATGGACCATTACTCTGCAATTACTGTGCTTTTCTGCTCTGATATGAACACCAAGGGTGTCATAAAATGAACAAGTGAAGGCCATCTGTGTCTCCATTCCTACAAAAAAATTCAGCTTTGCCATTACAGGCATAAACTACAGTTTAAAATATATTAAAATGGAAAAACAGTTATTTAAAATTTTAATGACATTTAAATACTATTGTTGGATTATACTGGATATATTTGAACAAATGCAGCCTAATTCATTCGATCTAGGAATGACAACATTGCTCTGAGCTCTGTGTGTGTGTGTGTTGACCTGTTACACAGCATTCCTATTCACAGCATTTCCTCTGCAAACTGTCATCACCCTCGACTAACTTAAGGAAAACCTATGCTTATGTGTGCTATTATGTCATATCCTGTTGGCTGACTAAAATCTAGAGATAGCCCAATGGCAGCTGGGAAACAGAATGGATCGGAAATAGAGCAGAGGATCTAAACTTAGAAGCCCCACAAACACACGTCAGCATCTCAGACCAACAATAGCAGTGCACTTTTCTGTCTATGATGTAATATCATACCTACTCATCTGTATTGTATCCTTTCAAAGTTGCTGTACCAGGTCAGTGCAACAAAGATGAAAAACACTGCCTAGTCTTCACTGTATAAATTACATACAGATTGAAGCTAATACAGACGATTGCAACTGAGACCAGAGTAGTGATCTTTTCACCAAAAAAAAAGAACTGATAATCAAAAATAAAACTATAGGAATATATGGAATTAATGTGGAATTTATTGTGTAAATTACCTTAAACATGTACATACTGCAGCACAATAATTGCTTTTTACATTGTAATTGCTTTAGAGATTAACTTCATTTCATGAGGTTTCTGCATGCTCATACATTACAGGTAGTGAAAGCAAACACTGTCCTGAACAAAGTTTGGCCCTCAGGTCCTGCTTTATTAACCCTGGACTTGATCCTTCTCTGATGGCGAGGGCTGAACTCCATCTGGAGGTTCTGAGGTAACGTTAGAAGCTCTAAAAGAGGAAATAGTCGTACGCAGTACGCTGGCTAAACACTGAAATCTGATCACTGTCTAACAGAGAGAAGAGTGTGCAGTCACTGCAGTTTATGACTCTCAAATCACTGTCTCATTTCACATACTCAGATAACCTTTCATTTCATTAACCTTTGGGATTTATTTTTGTATAAAGTTAACCAACAAAGCACCTACATAATACAATTCTAACATACTAACACTGTTATGTTGTTCAAATGGGAGAGCAATGATCGTGTTCACATGTGACTATTAGCTGTAAGACAGCAAGGCACAAGATACTCAACTTCTCTTCTGACTCACTAGAATAAGCACAAAATATGTTTATGGGTCAGTTCAGCCAAGGCAAGCTCTATTGCAGTAAAGTACAGTGATCTTAGCAGATGGTAATTGAATGACTAATTCAAATTCTGCTGATTTGTCACCAAGAAAATAAAACTGATTGATCTCGGATGTCAGCAAGATAGCTGGCTGACAGATATGAGGTTCTGCGCATTTGCAAAAATGACTTGTGACAATAAGAATGTGTCCAATCAGTAATGTTCTGCATAGTATGAATATTTTTCAGAAAAAAATGTGTTTATTCATTTATGGAGTTGTATTTCCTGCTTGCAACAAATCCTCTTTATGCAGAGAAAAAAAAAAAAAAATAGCAAACAATTATGAAATAAAAATTAGGGAAGAAAATATTTAAACAAATGTAGCCTTGGTGAGCATACAAGATTTCTTTCTAAAACATCTACTGACCCCAAACTTTTGACTGATAGTGTATGAATGAAACTATATTGCTAAAGACTCTTTGGTTCTAGTAACAGCACAGATAAGAGAGAACACAGATGCATGGAAACATGCTGAAACAGAGGTATGTACCAGCAACGGCATGGCACAGGAAAACTGAGGTCTTATGGGAGGTGAGAGAGCGGGAGTGAAAAAGAAGAAAAAAGGTAGCAGCAGTTACCCTGGAAACTGTAAATTCCTCTGTGGGTCTAAATGCAGCAATAGTGAGGGCAGAGACGGGCCACAGTGCAACAGCTGGAGAGTAAGAAACAAATAAAACCTTCACTCTAAAACAGACTGATAAATGATGTGTGTAGCAGTGCAATGCCAGAAGTAAAGCACTGAGCAACACAGAATGTTGCCCAACCTCTAGTTCAAACATTACAGATTTTGCAAGCACTTCTTGCACACAACAAAGCACAAAATGTCAATCTTAAAAAAAAAAAGATTAGAGAGCAGTTCTATTTAAACCAACGCAAAGGCACATTTCAAGTAACAAGACTGAAAGAGCACACAAATTAAAATTAAAGATGCACCAAGGAAGAAACCTGTCTAAAAATATGACAAATATGTCTAAAATGTTGTACACTCAAATTGGATGAAGCCCCCAATCGTACCAATGGCACAGAAAAGGTCACATGAGAAGCTGATAGTTGCAACCCCCACTGTCTTGGTTATGGGTCACAAATATGCCTGTGAATAAAATATTTCTAAAACAATACTTCTGCATAAAGCTCCAGTTGCAGGAGGAGCACTGATGTATATGGAACAAGTGACACAAACAAAATATTACTTGCACAAGTAATTCATTTGGCCTTTTTCTTATTTGATGTCAAATCAACTAAATAAAAACAACAACAGGCAGTTTGATTGTCTATAAAACAGAGGAAGCCATTAAGCGCTTATCAAATTCCTAATCTAGTAAATCACCAAGTCCACGTTGGACAGAAAAGGAAAAGATAATTTTAAACACTTCCCTGGTACTACCAAACAAAAACCTTCGACAAGTTAAAACAGCCATAGCCCATTGGACATCCTTCAACCTTCAAAAGCATCTAAGAGTTTTACAGCAGGGCCTGTAAGGAATCTCGAGTGTGTGTGTGTGTTTTTGCAGTGACTCAGCTGGGTGTGGACCTGGCTGCACCTTTGTGGTAAATTGGTCTCTGCTTCTCTGCTGAGGTTTGTGGCTGCAAACATATTACACATAGGAAACCACGGCCGAAAACTCTGCTCTGTTTAGCTGTACCTGATTGTTGCTGCTGAACGTAGTTATAACAGAAACTATATAAGGGGTTTTTACAACTAAAGGGGTTTCTTGCAACTAGCTGCAGACCTCTATTCCAGTCTTGGCGCCCTGAAGGTGGAGATCCGTAAGTGATTTCCTTCATCATCAAGGGTATTGTTTGCAGGTTAACTGTGTGTGATTGCAGCTCTGTTGTAAAGGTCATAAGTTGCCAGTCTGAAGATTCCCCACTGTTCAGCAAGTAAATGGGATGAAATGGAGAGACAATTGATTGGTGGCTTGTGGAATTAATGCCCACTTCCAACTGTGAACGTCGTGTGTGCCTGCTTTTGTGCTTCCAGATTGGTTAAAATGTATAACTTTAGTTGCCGCATCACTAATAATATTATTTACATCTAGGCTTAGGGGTTTGTTCTAAATCCCAAGCCACATCTAGGGACCAGAATATCATGCAGACATAGACTTAAAAGAGCCTAAACAACCTACCAATCCTATGAAACACTGATTCAGTTCTCTGCCTCTGCTCTTTAAATAAGCAGTCCTTGAGAAATGTTCCAACACAATAATTGCTAAAGTGCTGTGAAGTGTTTGTTCGAAATTCCTCAGGTGGATGCAGGAGAGAGTCCAAAATATTTACAACATTCCTCTTGACAAGTTGACATAATCGGAACGAAGAACCGTGTTTCCAAAGCTTCACTCCTCTCTTCCTTTTTGAAGTGGTTAATCACATTACAGGGGTCAAGACAACTGCCCACACAAAGTCTAGGAAATCAAGGACATTGAAGATACAGAGAACTTTAAAACATTTAAACAGAAACAAGAGAAATTGGAAGAGAGAGTGAGTTTGCGACAGCTGAGATGGTATATGCAGAACAAAAACAGTCAAGTGTCTAGCATGCAAGTCACTGTGGTCCAGCATATGACAAGAAACCTAACTACTCATTCCTGGTACCCTGAGATGCACACTTGTACATACACACACTGAAGACATTCATGGCTGATGGCCAAGACTAAATTTTATTCTTTCAGATTTTCTTAAATTTGAGGGGCCACATACACACTGCAGTTTAATATGGTTGTCACTCCTCTTCTGAGTGCTTAATAATGTTATATACTTGGGATAGGCACTAGTATGGAGTCATGTTACTGAATTATGAGCATTCAGTAACAACTATACACAAACAAGCCAAAAATGAGTAATCAGACAGCCATTTGCTCCAACACTGCACAGCAGCTCTACGAAAATGCTAAAAAGAGGTGCACATACAGTATAGATTAAAAAAAAAAAGTTGCTAAAAAAACAACTACATAAACAAAATAGTTGTCCATTTCACTCACATACTTGTGGCAGTTGTAGTCTTTATTCTTTTATATAATTGCAACAACTGTGCTACAAGAAACAGAATGTTACTTCATTAGTAGAAATAGGAATTACTAATAATTTTCTGTCTATGTATTTCTAGTCAATTTTCTATGAAGACAAAATGCAGTTGACCCTTCGCAGGGAGTTAATTGACAGGCAATGTGACCAATCATAACGCAGAATCTGCGTTTTTTGTCGACAAACAAACCAGACAGGAGAGTAGATTAACACTGGTGGACTTGAACTTGAAAAATGGTGTGTATTGACCTCTTTCCACAGTTGAAACAAGATACCTTCTGATGTTCATTCATGTTTATTAGGGGTCAAGCACCGAAGGTGCTTAGGCACCTATTGTATCTGTTAGATTTCTTATTATTCTTCTTCTGTTCCTT
Source organism: Tor tambroides (assembly GCA_021397915.2). Classification (NCBI taxonomy): domain Eukaryota; kingdom Metazoa; phylum Chordata; class Actinopteri; order Cypriniformes; family Cyprinidae; genus Tor; species Tor tambroides. The sequence continues at coordinate 36,045 of JAFVLL020021079.1, read as the reverse complement.
CTTCTTCCGTTTCTTCCGCTCGAAAGTCTATGGCAGCCCACAGAACCGATTGCGGGAAAGTTGTAAAATTTGGCACACTGATAGAGGACAGTGTCAATACTAACCACTAGGGATGGGTCACGATTTTCGAAAATTCGATTAGTCGATTTATTCATAGAATATCAAATAGGTTTGTGCAATTATTTTCAAAAAAATTCCCCATGTTTTCGGTGCTGATGCGTAAGCAGAGGGTAGTGCTGCCAATAACGCACTTAAAAGCTGTCAAAGACAACAGAAGAACACATTGTCTCACGCGCACACTGTAGACTTGCAGCTAAGATGTCAAATAAGAGTTCTGTGCAGACCACAAATATCCCCGACCGGGTTAGAGGTGTGCTGAATCCGTACTGGGAAAGGCATGGAAAATGAATAACGCGTTCTATGGAGCCACTAAAGGGACATATGGTTAGCCACATGCTAGCGTTAGCCATTACAGTACATGCAATTTCACTTACCAGCAACAGAGTAAGGCGAGATGACTGATAGGATGATGGAGAATGATTTGCAGATCCTGAGCACCACTGACAAACATCTAATCTTGTAAAATGTGTGGTAAATACTGCTGCTCCACAGTATAAACATGTGATCGCCAATCTCGAAAGTGAAAGTAAAACGGTAGCGCGTGCGCATTCAAAAGCGGTTTCAATGCCCCGCATATTAATAACGGCTCACTGATGCCTACAGTTAATATACAGTATAATTACCCAATGATATAATTGCGAGAGAAAGTATTGGAAAAAATTTAAGCAGTTTAATATCTGATGAGCAGTTGATTTATGCTAATCGATGGACTGCTATGTTAATAAGTGCCGTCATTCTGTTACGTTTATTATATTAATATGTTTCAGCATGTTACAATCATTATATGGCTTGAGTTAAGAAAGCCTATCTTTTAATAAATTAAACAGTTTGTTATCATACAGATTAAAAGCGTGAATGGTCTCTCTCTCTCTCTCTGTTTATGGGTGTGTAACATTAGCCTAATACTTGCGTGCATGCATGCGGGGAAGGGGTGCGATTTTCGAATAGTAATCGAATAATACCCAGCGATTATCGAATATTACTTTTGCTTGAAATGCCCATCCCTACTAACCACAGCAAATTTGGAGTCTCTATCTCAAACTCTCTAGTGCCAACACTTATCCAAAGTTTCACTCATGTTTATGCTAATAACTTTTGAACAAAGCACAAAATGAAAATTCTTTCTTCCTCTGAATCCTTGGCTCAAGCAGAGTCGAATGAAGTCCAAAATTCAAAAATCGTAAGGTTTAGTTTTTCCGCTATTTTCACTTGTTCGTAAAACCTACTTTTCGAACTCGTCCTAGACGGTTCGTCCGATTTTCACCAAAATTGGCTCAGATCATCTTCAGACCATGCCGGCAAAAAGTTATGGAATTCAAATAGATTAGTCCAAACGTTCTCGAATAACGCACAAACAAATTTTACGAAAAGCACGCAAAAAAATGGATCTGAGGCAATATCTCCGCAACGGTTTGGCGTATTGAGACCAAACTTGGTGTGTGTTATAACAAGCATGACCTGAGGCAACCTGCAGTGTTTCGGCGCTGTGCCACCTAGTGGTCAGGAGATATGAAAAATGCATATTTTTGCTTATAACGTGTGAATGGTTTGGCCAAAAATCACAAAACTGGTCTCTTTAGATTTGGTGCATCATGCCGAGTCGAACCATATCCAATTTTCCTATGTCAGCCATTTTGGGTGTCTGCCATTTTGAATTTTGTAGTAAAAAGCTATATTTTACGAACGCATTGACGTATCATTACGAAACTCGGTATGGGTCTTCAGCACGATGGCCTGAAGGAACCTGAGAAGTTTCGAGCCAGCGCCACCTAGTTTTAAAATCAAATATTCACATGATAATAACTTCGGGTGTGGTCAACTTATTTTCACGGGAGTCACCCTTTTAGACTCCTGAATCCTTGCCGAGTCCAGCGATACCATACTTGCCAGATTTTGCCTCATGGTTTGTGCAACGTTGCATTTTAGCGCTTAAAAAAACATTTGCCAATATCTTAGAAACTGTTACTCCGATCGACACAAAACCACCATAGGAAATTCGGAAACATAGCATGCCGGCTGGACACTATGGCCAAATTGTCAATTTTGATAGTAAGTGGCACAAAAATGTAAATGGAGTCGGCAGTCAGTCATTTTTTCTCTTCTTATATATAAAAATGTCTATAACTCCAAAATAAAATGAGATATTTTCACCAAATTTGACACACATACGTATGGGCACACTCTAAGGACACATAAAATTTCGTGGGATTGTGCTTCTTGGTGGCGCTATAATTGAACAAAACATGAAATTGCTATTGACTACAATAGAGTATTATGATATAAAATGTTATATTTTACGAATACTTTGGTGTACCATTACGAAACTTTGTATGTACCATGGAGACCATGACTTGAAAGTACTCAAAAAGTTGAGACAGTGCCACCTTGTGGTCAAAAGTTATTAAATTTTAAATAAATGCTAATAGCTTTCTGTGAATTTTGCCTATTGTAATGAGACTGATATTAATAGATTCCTTGGGTCATGCTGAGAACAGTGATACCAATGTTGCCATAGTCAGCCAAACTTCCTGTCTGCCATTTTGATTTATGTTAAAAACATACTTTTTCGAACTCCTCCTCAACCGTTAGTCTGATTTTCACCAAAATTGAGTAAGATCATCTTCAGACTGTGCTGACAAAAAGTTATGGATTTTGTGTCGATAGACAAAACCGTTTTCGCGTTTTCGTACAGCGCCACTACAAATTTTAAGCATGGTGCCAAAATGACTCTGAGGCTATATCCCCGCAAAGCTTTGACAATGACAACAAACTTTGTGTGTGCTGTGCCATTGTCAACATACACAGAACACACCAAAATAATTTGACTGCAGCGCCACCTGTTAGTCAAAAGTGATAAGCCATTTAATCATATTACCAGAGGTTGTATTTATGATTTTTCAGCCATTTCAACTGAAATCATCCTAAAATTGCTTTTAGTACTCATTGCTGCATTTGGTCTGATGCTCCATGCTATGCTTAGCTCCTCATTTTGCCGCTGGAGTGCTTGGCCCCGTAATTGCTGGTTGCAGCTATATTTTCATGCTATTACTAGTAAAGAGGAAAAGATGAGTGGTTCATGTGACGCTTGATCTGAGACGCTACTTCGATCTGTCACCACATTTATTGTTTGACTTTCATAAAAAATGACAACATTTGAAAGCTGAGATTTTTTTTCATACCAAAAGTAACCTGCTGTCTTGTCTGTCGGCCAGTGTCCTCTTTGCTTTGTGATATATTTTTCATTGCGTGAGAACATGATGTGTGGCATGACAGCGGCATGGTTTGTCGGACATAACAACAGTAATTAAAGGGGGCGGCTCTTTGCATAGGGTCAATTAAATATTTTCATATTTATAATGTTGCAACCCCTATGCTACCCTCAATTTCAAAACCTCTGAATTAGGGACTTGCTTTTATGGTAACACTCCAACACTGATAATATGACGATCAAAACTGCAAAAGATTTAGCTTTATAACTAAATAGTTATTCACTTTTAACCAGGCAGACTAAAATGGGTTTAAGTAAGCAGGACTCCACCTAAAAGCAAAGCACTTCTGTGCCATCTTAAAGTATAATGGAAGTAGCAATAGATCATTTCTTCTGTGTTGTGATAAGAGTTAAACGTGTTATCAAAAAAGTAAAAATGCAGGGTGGGACTTGGTTCTATCCATCAGTTGTTGATTGGATGGAGGTAGATCTGAATGCAAGCTAGCAGTCGATTGTAAGGGGTGGGTTTAGCATACGACACCAGCAACAAGTCTGATGTTTCACCGGAACATCAAATGATGACATTGTGATGAAAAATTATGATTTAAAAAAAAAAAATGCATGAATGAATTGTTCACAATTAGATCAAAAATGTGCATTTAGACAATTAGGTGAATTTCCATTTCATGACCATTTTAAAACTTCCAGATATCTTGGAAGGGATGAGTGGACCAAGAAACGGCAGACTGATTTTTCTTTCTTTCTATGTGTGCATTATGCTACAGGGCTTAACCATAGGAATGTAATCACAAGTCCTGATGTGTGTGCACATTATGAAACAGCCACTCACTTCTTCTATAGAGCCATAAAAACTACTTGTACACTACAGACTGAATAAAGCAATTTCTAATACTAGCCATAACCAGTCCATTTATATGAAATGACCAAAATAATCAAATAACTATAGTCTGGGCTGAGCAGAAGTGGAGGCAGCACAGTCTGGGGAAACTGACTCACTAAGTCAGACCAGCTCAGGCTTTCTCAGCATTCTCTCTCTCTGATATACACACACACACACACACACACACACACACACACACACACACACACACACTTCAGACCTAGAGCCCCAAAAGTCTTGTTAGATGCGTCTTCATATGAGGCCAAATATATTTCTCACACATTTAAGAGTCTTTTAAATGTGATTACAAGCCTGTGCACATGAGAAAAAAAAACATGCTGCATGAGACATCAACTATCACATGGACACAATATAACACAGACAGCCTATGGTACAAATGCTGATACCAATTCACGCTGTTTCTACTAACAAAACACACTGTTTTTTGTGAAAAACAAGTCACATTCGCTGGCAGCTGTGCCGCAAAAAGCAGAAAAATTCAACCTTTAGAAAGAAGTACTAAAATAGAGATATAAGGATGCTGAACCTGTCTATGCCAACAGATTCAAAGTAAACCACTATCAAATGCATCTGAGCTTAAAATGAGAGGCATTAAAAATGGCAACAAAAAAAGCAGAGATAAGAAAAAACACAGCGGAAATGATGATCAGGAGCCAGAGCGGGAAGGCTGCTTCAGCTAACCACTAAAAAAATGCTGTTATTGATTAGCTTGTTTACAGTTTATTGAGCCTTGTCTGGCAATGTGTTGTACCATCCATTACAAGGCATCTAAAAGCACATCAGAATGCGAGAGGCCCTCCACTCTCCTTTGGAAACACAAAGAGAGAACACAGCCAATTAGCAAACAAAAGTGATGTACCCTTGCTTTAATACACAACTTGACCTTACAGTATGATACATGGAAAGTCTCTGCATTACTTGAGGTCCTTCCAATGTGCAGTGATGGTAATAGTTCAGGAGAGATATGAGCTGTATATGCTGCACACATTTACTTCTGGTAAATCAAAAAAAAAAGACCTGGGTATTTTGAAAGGATACAGGTCTTACTATATGTGCTTCTGGGTCAATCTAAAAGATGTCCACATTTTTAGAAAAGAATTACAATTTAGACAAAAAAACAACACCAATTTTTGCAATATGGCACAATTGTCATGACATTTCCCCTCAAAATTCTCATTGCTATATGTCAGATGTAAAACATTATTTTGAGGTTCATATGTACTTTCCATTATTCACAAAGTTCATTATTAGATTCTGCGATACAGTATTTTTATATCTGATAAAATCTGTTTTTTAATTAGTTTGAATTAAAATTAGATTTGGATTAGACTGGATTACATTAGTAGATTTTATGCTTAATTGACATGAAATAATATCACAATACCAAAAATGGCCCTAAAATGAATGGCCCTTAATTTTCTTAAAAGAAATTCTTAAAAAAACAAAAAAGCTTACTTAAAGGCTTAGTTAAAAATATTTACTTTGAGCTTGTAATTTTGTTTTTTTTTTTTTGAAAATTTCATTTCTTTCTAATCACTTAAGCCGGGCTCACACTACAGGAGTTTTAAAATCCTAACCGATTATGAAATCTGGCTGCAGCACACACATAAGGAGAATCTTCGCAGATTTTCTTCCCTCAAATCTTAAACATGCACACACTACAAGATTTGAATATCGTGGCGCATCACACACTACAAGATATTATTAAGATTATCATGCCAGACGGAGCGCCTCACGTGATCTCACGCAGCAGCTAGTCAGCAATGTTTACATATGTTAGCTAGCGTGCTAGCAGCTTTCTGCACTCACCCGGTACGTTCAAAACTGAGGCGATTTCACCCCAGCGCTTCTCTTTGTCCTTACGGTTGTGATACGTTTTCGACACATTATACGGACAGTGTTACTACAAAACTTCAAGAAGCCGTTTCCTCCGTCTCCACTATCCAACGGACCTGTGCAGCAGCTGTTTTGCGGTCGCGCATTGGCTATTGTGAAAGCACTGACTCCGTCATCATCCCGATTTAAATCCTAAATATCAAACATGTTTGATATGATCGGGGTGGCCCCGATTTGTGTGCGAGCAGATCGGGAGGTGCAAGGTTCGATCTTTGAACGGCTCACATTACCAGATAATCCGCGCCGAACATCGGGACCGATCGAGGATCTCGACAAGATTTTTGCTCCGATTCTCGGGAGGGGGAAATCGGGGCTAAATCGGGCTAAAAATCCTGTAGTGTTAGCCAGGCATTAGTCAATTTAAACGCCTCCCCGTTCTTACAAGTGACTAAGTTTGCATTCAGATCTGCCTCCAACTAATCGATGACCTGTTGATACTTTCATTATATCATAATTTCAACCATACGATTATCATTTGTATAGCTTTTCTCATCTAATCATGCCCATGCACTGAAATCACAAAAAAGAAAAAGAAAAACACAAAAGCAATATTTCTCCCCATTTTCGTTTAGCTGGTCAGCAAACATTAGCTCCACTGTCTTGTTATGTACATGCCACATATAATAAAGAAAACCTATCCTTGTCTTTTTAGGTCAAACTGTCTTATGGGACTGGTATAAAATAACCAATCACATACAACAACTAAACACGCAAACATTACCAAAGCTATGAAGTCAGGCTGTGCTTGCAATGTCACCTCATTCTATAAATGAAAGTCCCATCTGAGGGTGTGAGAATATGAAGCTGTTATCAATGTGCACCACACACCCTGCTAGCACCAAAATTAGCATCACACAGTTCCACTATCTGAACAACATGTAAAACAAACTAGTCATCAAGTAACAGGAGCTAGATTCAATTAGTGTTTGTTAGTAGCATCCAAATAATATAGTTGACAGATGAAGGTCAGCTATGTGAAAGGTTAATGGAAAAGGCACACTTAAATTTACTCTGCTGAAGAATGGCACATTATGCTCTCTACGTCCTGTGTACTTGCTCAAAATACTGTGAATCTTATAATCTTATAAAAGCAGCCTAATCATCCCAGATCAAATTCACTGCAGGTCTTCACTGTAAATAGCTTTAGTTGAGTCATGATGCCTTGACATCCTGGTAGGTGACATTAAAAATAACTGAATGAGAATAAATATAGGCAATGAAAGATAAACTAAAGCTGAACCAACTAACCTAAAATACTACTGGCTCCTTGATTTGCTCTCATAACATCATTTTTAAAATGTCAACCATTTCTGACATTTAACTGCAGTCTGTGGTTTACAAATGTAGCTCAATCTGGTTAAAAATTTGAAACTCCACAAAAAATAACTATGTTTATTTGGTGACAACTGAAATTGGCTTTCATAAGCAACTTTTAATTTATTTCTCCCATAAATACTCATGTCCAATCAAAACAAATGTGTCATCAAGCTCTGACGCAGAAATACATGCTAGGAAAAAGCAAAATGCCAGTTGTTTTGAGAAGTTAAAAGCCTGGGTTACTTCCTTAAATACAATGGACAGCAACAACACAGTGTTCACGTTTCTTTTGGTTTGTTTTCAAATAAAGAGCGTTATTCATTATACTCCAATATCCGCCTGCTCTCCGGGAGCCATGCAGGGGGACATGTGAGAGGAATACTAACTAAAACTTTCTCCAAACCGCTACGGAGCACCTACTTTACCAGACTGACATCTTGAATGGAAGATTTCCTGGCAAGTCTCTAAAGTGAGAAGTTGAGGGAACAAGGAGAACAGCCACTCGGGAACCTTTGAACCAAAATGTCACATCACACCCCGAGCCCGGTAGCCTCCGGTAAGGTTAATGAAGATTTACCGGAGTGTTGGCCCGATGCAGTTAGTGTCCGTGCTCTCAATCTCACGCAGGATTCGCTCGTGCTCTGCAGCTGTCTCGGCGCTCGCCATCTTCCATATCCTCGCGACGCGCTCTAGAGAACAAACACAGCGCCCAGAGTGAAAGAGGGGGAAAATACTGGAGCTTTTACTTCCGGTATTACCGTTGAACGATTAATTACGGCAAAATAAGTTTTAGCCTGGACAAAATAACATTGTATTTATCTCTAATCCCTTTAATAAATATATATAGAGGAGACGTTTATTTTAAAAGTCCCTTTTTATTATACAATTATGAACTTTTTATACTTGTCACAGTATAAAAAGAAAAATAATCTTAGGCTATTTAATGAGGGAACATGTGTTCAGTCAATGACTGAATGTATGACACTATATGAGATTTTGATGCTAATTATTACAAACTCTGCGTAATATCAACTCAAATCACAAACCCTATGCAAGACAGCGACATCTTGTGCTTCATGTACCAAACACACCACCATTGGATATTAATAAAACTAAAATGATTAAACATGACATGGACAAACTTCAGGACATAAAAATGTAAAAATGTCCAAAAACATTAAATATGTACCCAATAATTTTACTGCATCATTATCACAGTCATTATCATAAAAGCAAACGTTTTATCATTATTTATTTTCAATGCCACTATTGGCTGTCATTAATTTCTGAATAATAACCGTTGTCCATAGCAAAACTCTTTAACTGACCACTCTCCTGGTAAACGAAAATAAAAAAATAAAAATAAATAAAATGATTTCAAGTCATCCATTTTTCATGTATTCGTTTGTTTGGTAAAATAAATAAGGGTCCATTATTTTAAACGGGTTTTCTTTACATTTCTTTAGGGCTAATACGTTTTAATAAATACAACAACAATGCCTTCCCTCTATTTATTTGTCGTTTACATTGTTTGGTGTACAGTGTCCTGTGTGAGTTGGAAGTGATTTGCTGTTGCGCTTCTACTCCACGCAGCACGGGCGCGTGTCAGGACAGCAGCAGGAATCCAAACAGATCCAGTCCAAACACCAGAGACCCAGATCACCCGGAAGACTGTACGCAGTCGCCGACAGACTCCAGAAATCGGTAGGTAACTCGATATTTTAAATATTAATAATTAAACAAATGTACGACGCGATTTCGAAAACACTACAAAGCAGGACTGAATCTTTAAAAAGTTAGCAAGCCATAGTCGTCGTACAGTAAAATCTCTTTTTAAGGGTTTGGGGTGATACTGAGCCTCAGAGTTGTAAACAGAAGTTTCCTGTTGATCCCCGTTTTTATATGTGACCGTGTGAGATTACAACCTTATCTTAAAATGTAATAATTATGGTTGCCATAATGATGCGTAACTCGACAAACATATGACAAGTAGTTGGGCCTTTGCAGAGCTAAATTTAAAAAGTCTGGTATTGGTAATACTGCTATTGTTATGTTTATTGTCGGATAATGCAGGTTGTTTCTCCGAAATCGGCTCTGAGAAAAATGTCTGTGTCAGTTTACACTATAAACGATCGCGTCGACAAAGTCTGTCTGAGTTCAGACCATAACACTGTTTTTTGTTGGTGACTCAAGAGTGAAATGCTGCGCAACAGTGTTGCCTGTATTAATCATGAAGTATGGCACTGTTTGCCTCATCTTAAGCAGTAGCTTCAGAGGGTATATGGTTGATCCCGACTCTGCTCTTAGTTGATCTGTTTGAGGATAATCTATTTCATAATGTGAAATAACACATTAGAGACAGAAAAATTTAGTACAGTAGCCAATGTTTCCATTTGCTTAAACAGCAAATTTAGAAATGTGCATAAATGAAAATGTAATTAATCAACTTTTCTTTTAACTTGCAGTTTAATCATGGCACAAATGTTCAGTATCTCTGACAATGAGTCAGAGACATCGGAAGACCGTGAGGAATCAGGCCAGACAAAAAATAACAGTGGATCACCACAGAGAAAGCAGCATGTCACTGTGCCTGATAGGCTGAAAGGCGAGTCAGTCTCTAGGGCCTGTAGGATAGTTACAAGAACACACGTCATTTCTGTTCTATCCTGGAAACACAGCACAGCAGACCACAATTACAAGTGAATACGAGAATGTAGTACATTGCTCAGAATCTCAAACGTAATTTTTCGTTTGAATAAACCAATGTGGTGGCGTTGGTTTTAGCTTTTAAAACCAATAAGGAAACAAATATATTTCACATGAAGAAATACTTTAAAATGTATTCTAACCTAAGCTCTGATGTGATCAGGTGTCATTCAATATCAAATATCATTGTAGGAGAACAACTATGGAGACACAGGAATCTTTCGATGAATGATGAGGACCTGCTGGAGACCGGGGCAGCAGATGAAGGTGATTTGGTTGGAGGTGATCCTTTCAGGCGGAGATCTCGCTCTGCTCCTCCTGCTTTGTGGGCAGCTAAGAAATATGGCCAACAGCTAAGGAGAATGAGTGATGAGTTTGACATCCTCCTTGATAAAGGGGTAAGGAAACCTAGTTCCATTAAAAATAGTGATCAACATGCAAGGTAAACTAAAAATCTGTTTAATCTGCTTATTAAACAATGGAAAATTAAAGTGTTTTTCTTATCTTATATCTCTTACAGATGAAGAGAGTGAAGAGCGCAGGAACAACACGTCAGATGCGGCAATCCCCCAGCTGGTTGGCCTTCCTTTGGAGTCACAAGGAGTCTGATGCTGAGTCGCGCCCTGCAGAGTGATTGAATGAAGGAAGAAAGAAGAGAGAAAAAAGGACTACTGTACATAACAATTGGTGGCAGAAGAAAAGGATGCACTGCTGTGAAGAGAAGGAATAATTCCATTGACAGGTTTTAATCCCTTTTCATGAACTGCACTGGGACCCTTGACTGTTGAAAAGCATGATCGGTTTCTCACTGGCACGTGCTAGCCCACAAAGATGACAAAACCGCAGAATCTCCGGTTTTCCTGGCTCTCTGGGAATATTATGCAGTAAATATCATGAATGTGAGAAAGCTGGATATCAGCTTGCTCAAATCATAGACTTTGTTACTCTGCCACATTGGTTTTCATATTCAGACGAAATCAAAAGACTTTGAAGGTTTTTTATTATACATCATCTGTTAAAGGAATTTTTAACGATATTTTTAGACTATCAGCTGTAAAAAAAAAAATCTGTTTTTACTGTAAAGGAACTTTGGCCACTTTGAAGTGTCCTTTTGCTTTATTACCATTTCTTGAGTTTTTTACAACCAATAAGCACAAGAGCTTAAAAAACAAGAATGGGTCTATATACCCAAGAAAGCAGGGGACACAATCATTACTGGTATTACTTGAAAATAACAGATTTTCAATGCCTTGTAACTTTTTTTATTAATTAAAAACAATATTTTATTGTGATGTTTTTGTTTGTAACCAATATAGCCTAATAATAAAAAAAACTAATAAATCACTTTCAGCACAGGTTGTTCTTATTTCTTTCTAAAGCGTAAAATGTAAGTACTGTTCTTTATGTAATAGAATTTGGCAATATATATCAAACTGCAGTTGTTTACTTGTGCATTAGTCATACTCTACTCCTTTGTTTTATCTGAGGTGCACCAGAAAGTGTAAACAGAGGTTGAACTTGGACATACAGCTTTAAAAAAAAAACTCCTGACACTATTACAGAGTTAGCCAGCTAAATATTTTCAATGGGAATTTGATAATGCCTCAGTTGTTTTCAGGTCTGGTTTAATATACTGTTTGCATCAGAACATCTCTCACAGTTCCCTTTCAAAAGCAAAAGATACAGTAGCAAGCTAACCATGAAATAAAGAGCCATGCTGTGGGATTTATAAAGCTTAACAACCTTGGAATTTCGATAAGTCAAAAATGCATTGAGTTTATCAATGAGTTGCCTTTAAGACACTTGTGTTGGATCCCAGCAGAACTTTTCCCCACAGTCAAGAGCAGAGAGCCTTTCTATGTCCTCCTCGCTAATCTCAAAGTCAAACAGACGCCCATTCTCCTCCACACGCTCTGGCTGACATGATTTTGGAAGCACTGGAATGTTCTGTTGTACGGCCCACCTCAGCAACACTTGGGCTGATGTCCTCCCATACTTTTTTGCTAAATCCATAACCACGTGCTCTGATAGTAGAAGCCCTGTTCCAAGAGACGAGTATGCCTGAAAACACACCCCTCTTTCCTTACAAAGTGCCCTCAGGTCCTTCTGAACCAGCTTTGGGTGGAACTCTACCTGAAGAACTGCTGGGGGCACTTTACATCTCTTCAGTAGCTCATGCATGTGCTCATCTGTGTAATTAGACACCCCAATGGCCCGTAATTTTCCCTCCGAGTAGAACTCTTCCAAGACTGTCCAGCTTTGAGCACGGTTTTCTGGGTTTCGTTTATCCCCTGCTGACAGCCCCTGAGTACCTGGCCAGTGAATTAGATATAGGTCAATGTAGCCCAATCCCAACTGCTCCAGGCTCCTCAAGCAACCATCTCTGGCTTTGGAACCCTGATCTTTGGGACCCAGTTTACTAGTAATAAAAACATCTTCTCGTGTGAGGCCATGCTTGGGTAGCAGGCAACGGAGGGCATGACCTAACTGTGCTTCATTATGGTACACCGCAGCAGTGTCAAAAGCACGGTAACCAGCTGTCAAAGCTGCATCCACAGCATTATAAGTGTCCTCTTGACCCTGCAAACGGAAAGTGCCCAGTCCCAAAAGAGGCATCCGAGTCCCAGTGTTGAGAAGTACAGATGGCTGAGGGTCAGTCATTTGGAGAGAAGAAGGAAGCCTTAATTTGGAGACTATGAAAGCTGTAGTGCATAAAGATGAAATGATGAAGCATGTGCATTAAGAATAATATATGTAAAATGCATTGAGATGATAAAATTAGAGTAATAGAGACAAACTCACCCTGCAAGTTTTTTGAAAATGAAAAAACAAACAGTCGCCAGTGACTTCAACACGGTCAAGTTTCAATGATCTGTTCCACGTAAATAACAATACTAGTTTATCTACGTTCTACCTGTAACGTGTAGGAGATAAATTTTCTCATACAGCCTTGTCTATGTCAACTGCTGCACATCCCGCTCAACCTAACTTGATCATGTGACGATAAAGGGGCGGAACAATTCTGTGGTTGGAACTCTCGTCACCATAGAGATTTTGCGTCTCACTGGATGTCGTATTTGACCTATCAGACTTTGCTTTCATGACCTGAGGGCGGGACCGCTGACAGCACTTGACAGACCCGCGTTCTTCAGTTTATCCATTTTCAACGTTCTAAAACAGTTGGCGCGAAATATTTGAGGCGTTACGGTAACTTATACTTTCGCCGCTCGATGTTTATTAACCATGTCATTTCCATTTATAAATTTAAAAAAAAAAAAAACTATACGATTCTGTATCGGTTTTCATAAATTACAGAAACTCAGGGAATTAATCATTTGTCCTAGCAAGCTGGAGTTGTTTAGTAATCTGGATTTCTGTAAACTATACACTAATAAAAATAAAAAATGCATTTATAAAATTGGTAATACCATACTTCTTGTTTAATATTTTTCCAGTGAAGATTCCATTTATACTTAAAAGAGAAGCAATGTCAATCCAGGCCTTTTCCTTCCCTGTAGCTGAGACCAGATTTTTTCAGGCTGGACAACAACTCTTCAAATTCAAGATAAGAAGAGGAGACATGAGCAGGCAAGACCATGCAAGCTTATTTATTTGTTTAATCTAAAGTATGGTATATTATTTTGAATACCTTTACATGCAATATACATTTTGATTTGAGTTAATTTCTCTAAAAATATCTGATTTGGATATTGCCTTTAATAGCATTCATGAGGAAGATATGCTGTGTGGAGCACTAGTCAGTGAGGAGCTGGAGGTTTTTTAAGATCATGATTATCATTTTGGATTTGATTTAGTCAACCTTGTGAAGATTTCATTCCTAATCTGATTTTGTTTTGCAGAATGCTGTCCGCGCAGTACTTGCAAACCTGGATGGTCTTCACCCCCTCACCATCCAGCATTTCAACATTTTCCCCTGTATGCTTCTGTGAATATAACTTCAAAGGGGTAGTTTACCCAAAAATGAAAGTGACGTTCCAAACCTGTACAGAACACAGAAGATATTTTGAAGAATGTCAGGACCCAAACAGTTCTGGTTACCGTTGACTTCCATTGTATGGAAAAAAAACACAAGTAAAATGATGACCAAAGTTAATTTTTTTTTTTTTAACTATCCCTTTAAACGAACTCATCCAACAGGGAGTCTTAACATTTTTATTTATTTATTTATCTATTTTGTCATTTTAATTAAAACTGAACTGCTGTTGCATTCAGAGTCAGTTAAACTAAAGGTGATATCTATAATTCATACAAACAATGGACCATTACTTCCCTTGACAACACACCACACTTACAGACAAAAGCAAATGGGAGCAAGTGTCCAAAATGAAGTTCACGAAAGATGGTGTAAAATTGTCTCCATACCCCTTCCTTATCACACTTTATCTGGAGTATCGTGAACCAGCCTTTCCATTTGCAGGTGGGCGTCCTTTCAATATCACCCTTTCACTATGACACATGCTTTAAAGGAACTTAGTCTTTGACTCTTGTTCAGCAGTGAAAAATACCAATGCCTGGAACACACCGGTGAGTGTCTCTTCTTAAATATTCATTTCTTAAGCTGAAATTATTTTCTGGTTCATTTCTCATTTGCACCTGTAAGAGTTTCATACGTAATGTTTTGCCATAGTGCTTGTTCTTGATTCATATCATTGTGATTGTCAGAAGCTGACAAAAGTAAATGTAAATGCCCACAGGAGAAACAAGTCTATTTCGAAAAGTCCACAGTGTACTAGTGATCCAATGAGAACAGACCAAACCACTTCAATGGGTCATCCAGAAGAGGGCACTATGAACCAACACAAGCATAATAAACAAACCTGCTGCATGAGGTAATAAATCAATGTCAAGTCTTGTCCTTCACCTATGCAGCTCTGTCTTTCCCTCAAAGTGTATTTAGTTATTTTTATTCCAACGTTTGTCTAATATCTGTATTTCTTCAAAGTCCTTGCTGGATGCATAATGCCATGATAAGAAATAAATGGAAATACAATAATAATGAATAATAACTCAATAGAACAGGCCCAAACTTCATCGCATGACTCATAAACCGTAAATAGATGGCAATCATTTAAAAGGCCATTCGGAGTGATGATGAAACCAAGCCATTCAATTATAGGATGGTGTTTATAAATACTTTTCATGGGACCTTGCTGTGAGACAGACACAAGGAGACATTTGTGGGATTTTCCACTTTGTTTTCAGTGATGGTTGATAAGCTAAGATTGCTGACCCGAGTGATGAGGTGTTGAGTCACATGCAGCAGTTATGAAACAGCAGAGCAGAGGAGCCTGAGCATGGGGCGCCATCTCAATGAAGCTGTCACTCAATCAGCAGGCAGAACATAATAATTTAGCTGTTAAAATAACATCCCATCTCATCCAATTCGTGCGCATAGAAAGAGATGCACAAATCAATAAGCCAGCGGAGAACAGAATTTGACATGTACTTTTAATTCCATCATGTCCTCATTTTGTTTGTGGTGGGCGATGAGAAAATTATGATGTTGGTTCATTCTGGCGAGGACTCCAGTAATTCGGTGGAGTTTACACAACTCACCTACTGCAGTATCAAAAATAGATGTCTTTTCACAGGGAATTTGTGTGTATATGTGCAAGCCCTCAGGCTCATACGCTTGCAGACTTGCCTAAAACAGGTCTTTTGTTTTTATGTTAAATGTGCTGGAAGAGGG
The DNA here is from genome assembly GCA_021397915.2 of Tor tambroides. Classification (NCBI taxonomy): domain Eukaryota; kingdom Metazoa; phylum Chordata; class Actinopteri; order Cypriniformes; family Cyprinidae; genus Tor; species Tor tambroides. Next base: position 20,166 of record JAFVLL020021079.1, on the reverse strand, counting down.
AACAGGAATTAGATATGTCAAAAAACAGAACAAATAGATCTTTCTCTCTTTCAGGGAGTCCCCTTCCTCGGCCAATGGTGCAGAAGAGATGGTTTGTGGCAGTGAGGTTAGTGTATGAGCGTGTGTGTTTTGGGGAGCCAGTTTTTCTCTCTATCACTCACACACACACACACACACACACTTGTCTCAATTGTTAATCATTTTTAATTGCCCCTACAGGGTGCACAATCTGACATATTAGCTCATTCAGGTGGCATAACTACTCCATTATGTTAATTATAGCAGCTGATAAAAATAAAAAACTTTTCATTTGTGAGCACATCCATCATTGGTATGTTCTTCATTTCTCTCTCTTGTTTCTATTCTGTTGTAGATTCATGCTGATTCACATGCAACTTGTCTACCAGCACCAGATGTGCATGATGGTAAAAATTGCATATTCAACATATCAGTGTCATAGTCATTTTTCTGTATTCATTTTTAGTGATCCAACTCAAATAGAAACAGAATTGTGGCTTTAGAATCCCACAATTGTGCTCATAATTTTTTTTTATATTATTAGTCATCAAATCACTCACCTGTCATCATTTACTCACCCTCATGTCCTTCCAAACCTGTATGACTTTCTTTCTTCTGTTAATCACAAAAGAAGATATTTTGAAGAATGTTGGTAAGCAAACAGTTGACAGTAGCCAACTGTTTGCTTACCAACTGTTTGCTTACCAACATTCTTCAAAATATCTTCTTTTGTGATTAACAGAACTTCTGTAGTATGGGAAAAAAAAAATACTATGGAAGTCAAGAGCTACCGTCAACTGTGATGGGTGAGTAAATGATGTAAATGATGACAAAATTTTCATTTTTGGGTGAACTATTCCTTTAACTATCAAATAATCAGATGAAGTTAGTTCGTCAGTCAGTTGATATGGTCTTTCAGTGGCTGATGCTAATAACATTATATAGAAAGCTGGGTGGCCAGTGGCGTAGAAGAATTCAGTGCTAGCAAATGAGATGTACTCGAATTAGCTGAAATGAAATCTTATTTTACACAACATTTACCAAAATTCATTCAAGTTTATTATTCATTGACAAAGTCGTCAGTAGAATCTGTAAGTGGTGGGCAAACGTTTATTTTAAGTTACTGAGCAATTTCAAAATGATCAAATATTGTCCAATATTAGTCTATCATTAGTTAAAAATAATAATAAAATAATGAAACTGCTGAAGTAAAATATAATGATTTTTAAACTATGGGCTTTTTAACATTGTTTAGCTGCCCCTGAAAGTCCTGACACGAATTCAACAACTGGACAGAACATTGGGATCATCACTAGAATGGCCAGGTGAGATATTAAATATGAAGTTAAATAATTTAAAATCTGCACTGTGTCACTTTTACACTATGCATTGTATGGAATTGAAACAAATTACAAAAAAAACAACTGTCTGCCACTGAAGTGTTTGAATCTGCATAAAGTTCTGAAGACTTATTTTCTGCATGTTCTTCACAGCTCGAGAAGTAAGCAAAAGCTGTTTAAGTTTTAAGCTTCTTCAAAGTTTTGAATAGCACCTGGTTCATTAGTGCTGTTTGTGCATTCTGTTTCTGTAATTCTTCAAAACTTATCAATAATGGTTCTAACTGTGTTCATATGACTGTTTCAAATACATACTGATATTTCAAACGGTTGCTTTGGGTGAAAATTCCTTTTGTTGCATGTCACTGTCAGTAAGCCTGAAATGACATTTTACGTTCTATTATGTGTGTTCATCTGAATAGGTTCGTTAGCAGCAAGTTTTGTTGGCTTTTTTGCGTTTCCGTGTGTCTGAGTGTGTGCATGTTGTTGCAGCATTTACTAAATTGAGTGTGTGTGTGGCAGACCACTCTCAAGAAGGTGAGGTCATCAGCCAAGGCTATACACGCCCGATCCTCTTGTCTCAGAATCCACACCTGTTTCTGACTGCCTTTGCAAATTATTACAGGATCAAAGAAGAATTAGTTGAAGCTCTCCTGTATCTGTCAAAGACTTCTAACTTTGGGTTCATGACTCAAGAAAAAGCCCAGATTTATCTCTCTTGTTTTTATTTTCAGAGTTTACGTATCGCTGTAACCTGGAAACCAGTAGAGTCATGAAGAATTAGATTATTAATACATCCGCTCGCACTTTATAACAGCTGCCAAAACAACAGGAGAGGGCATGGCCTCACGTTTTCACTTGATGAGCTGATTATATTAATATCTCGACCTTTAAACCTCCGTGTCAATCAAGCTCTAAAGTTTTTTTTTGGGAAGCTGGCCCTGTATAAATCTTAATATCTTTTATAATTACACTCCATTCTGTGATAAAAACCCTGGAGACCTTGAAGTATGAATCATGCTGAGCGTGTGTGTTGTGGGGAGGTGGGTTGAGAGGATGTTGAATTATGTCATCCATTCCATTTCCAATGACATAATGAATTGTGCGTGTTAGAAAGTGAATGGATTAATAGTAGTTTGCTAGTATAGTCAGCACCCAGGAATGCATTGTAAAGGACTTTCAATTTAACTTTTGCACTAAAATAGCATCAGGATCAATGACCACATCAGCATCAACAACAACATTTACATGCACATACGTTTATTTAGCAAAGATGAAATTGATCAAAATTAACAGTAAATGTTGACATTGTTACAAAACATTCCTAAAATAAATGATTCTTTCTGTTTATAAAAAAAGCAAAAATGTATCATGATTTCCGCAGCACAACTGTTTTCAGTTGATAAAAATAATTTTTTAGTTTCATGCGCACTAAATCCGCATATTAGAATGATTTTCTGAAGGATCATGTGACACTGAAGACTAAAGGAATGGCTGCTTTTTAAAAAATATATTACAATAAAACCATTTTTAAAACTGTAGTACTATTTCACAATATTACTGTTTTGTTGTATTTTGTTTAAATAGAAGCAGCCTGGGTGAGCATAAAGAAAAACCCAAACCTTTGAAAGTATATATAAAGTGTGCATTCTGGTAAAGCCTTTAAAAAAGTCATTGATATTTTCCACAACTATTAGAATATTGCTCTATACCCTACTCTATATACAGGTGCTGGTCATATAATTAGAATATCATCAAAAAGTTGATTTATTTCACTAATTCCATTCAAAAAGTGAAACTTGTATAATGTTACATATCTATCTAATACAGACTGATATATTTCAAGTGTTTATTTCTTTTTTAATTTTGATGATTATAACTGACAACTAATGAAAACCCCAAATTCAGTATCTCAGAAAATTTGAATATTGTGAAAAGGTTCATCATTGAAGACACCTGGTGCCACACTCTAATCAGCTAATTAACTCAAACACCTGCAAAGGCCTTTAAATGGTCTCTCAGTCTAAATTCAGAACCACAATCATGGGGAAGACTGCTGACTTGACAGTTGTCCAAAAGTCGACCATTGACACCTTGCACAAGGAGGGCAAGACACAAAAGGTCATTGCAGTTGCCTGGCTGTTCACAGAGCCTGTGTCCAAGCACATTAATAGAGAGGCGAAGGGAAGGAAAAGATGTGGTAGAAAAAGTGTACAAGCAATAGGGATAACTCTACACTGGAGAGGATTGTGAAACAAAACCCATTCAAATGTGGGGGAGATTCACAAAGAGTGGACTGCAGCTGGAGTCAGTGCTTCAAGAACCACTACACACAGACGTATGCAAGACATGGGTTTCAGCTGTCGCATTCCTTGTGTCAAGCCACTTTGAACAACCAGACAGCTGTAGAAGCCATCTCGCCTGGGCTAAAGACAAAAGGACTGGACTGCTGCTGAGTGGTCCAAAGTTGTTCTCTGATGAAAATTTTTGCATTTCCTTTGGAAATCAGGGTCCTGAGTCTGGAGGAAGAGAGGAGAGGTGCACAGAATCCACGTTGTTTGAGGTCCAGTGTAAAGTTTCCACAGTCAGTGGATGGTTTGGGGTGCCATGTCATCTGCTGGTGTTGGTCCACTGTGTTTTCTGAGGTCCAAGGCCACATGAGCCATATACCAGGAAGTTTTAGAGCACTTCATGCTTCCTGCTGCTGACCAACTTTATGGAGATGCAGATTTCATTTTCCAACAGGACTTGGCACCTGCACACAGTGCCAAAGCTACCAGTACCTGGTTTAAGGACCATGGTATCCCTGTTCTTAATTGGCCAGCAAACTCGCTTGATCTAACCCCATAGAAAATCTATGGGGTATTGTGAAGAGGAAGATGCGATATGCCAGACTCAACAATGCAGAAGAGCTGAAGGCCACTATCAGAGCAACCTGGGCTCTCATAACACCTGAGCAGTGCCACAGACTGATCGACTCCATGCCACGCCGCATTGCTGCAGTAATTCAGGCAAAAGGAGCCCCAAGTATTGAGTGCTGTACATGCTCATACTTTTCATGTTCATACTTTTCAGTTGGCCAAGATTTCTAAAAATCCTTTCTTTGTATTGGTCTTAAGTAATATTCTAATTTTCTGAGATACTGAATTTGGGGTTTTCATTAGTTGTCAGTTATAATCATCAAAATTAAAAGAAATAAACACTTGAAATATATCAGTCTGTGTGGAATGAATGTATACATTATACAAGTTTCACTTTTTGAATAGAATTAGTGAAATAAATCAACTTTTTGATGATATTCTAATTATATGACCAGCACCTGTATACTCAGAACAATTCACATATACTAAGTTATGACTTGTTCACTCTTTGCATGCTCTTCAGGAAATAATGAGGTTGCTCACCATTATTATGCTGTATTTCAGTCTTGCTAACTCTCATTTATGTACTTAACAATAATACAGAAGTATGCAATGAAATGCAACCACAACATGGTTGGTATGGGCATTTGGGGCATAAATAATATTAAAGGACCTATGTTTTAGTAATATTATCTGATAATATTGTCTGTTTATCCTCTGTGAAGGAGTTCCAAACAAAGGCACAACAGAACTTTTGCACGTCTTCGAGGAACACGGTGTTTCGTTACTCTGTCAGTGAATCTGAGCAAACACTGATAAAGACATTAACGTGCTTTGTTCCTGAATGAATACATTTTAATGATTCTGTTGAATGTATGATTCAAAGACTCATTCATTCAACTTATAGTGACCCCTGGCAGTTTTAGTTTCATAAATAAAAGTATTATTTCATTTTCCCCATTATTTAATTTCATTATTTCCCAACATTTTATATTTAAAACTCATAGCATTATTTATGCAGTTGTAATGCAGTGTAATGTGTTTATGTAACCTCTGAGTTGCACTAAACAGTGTGTATACATATAAATACTACTTCAGATCCAGCTTCTGTGCCACACAGTATCTGCAGTGTTGGTCTCTGCAATTAATGTGCATGCATAATTTTCAATTTAATAGTGATCCAAAAGTCCATTTGATGACTGAAATTTGTAAATACTTTAAAACATTTAACATTTACACTGCACTGTATATTGACATATGAATTGCTCAGATATTGTGCATTGATTTACAGACCTAAAGCAGTTTGTTTTGAGATGATTTGGCCCTATCATGCATGACAAAGATCAGAGCACGAGAGATGAAATCACGTGCAAAAGGTTATAAAGTTAGGCAACATGAAAAGAAATGGGATGGGAAAGGGAACAACAGCAAGTGCAGTAAAACAGTGGAATAATGGCAGTGGGGATGGTCCCGTTCTCCACATCCACATGCACGAGGACACACTGGTAAGTGGGTGTGACTATGCTGGAAGCTGAGGGCTCAGTTCTACCTGCACTACATATATGTGCTCTGTGAGAGGGAACTTCACACCTGTCTGAGGTCAAGATCTTATCTGAACACACTTTGACTTTGAAACAGGATCCACATCTACAGGTACAACTTTGCTTTTTCATTATTATAAATGTAATGTGGATGTCTTGGTATGAGATTATTATTAATGTAAGACTGTAATGCTGATTTCTCTCTTACCTATTATTAATGCTGTGGACAGAAGTTATTTTGGAGACTTTCCCCTGAGGGGAAGTAATTCTTTTAATTTATGTATCCATCCATCCGTCCATTCAACAGCAGCTAAAGCACACTTCACACTCATTGCTCTAAACAGTTCATTCTAATTTGATCTGTGTGTACTTTCATGCATGTAGATTCTTGGATAGATAATACAGAAAATCTAGATATATGTTGCTCAAGTAAGTTTACTATACATATATATATATATATATATAGTAAAGGCAAAGAAAGAAAAGAAAGCATAATCTATCAAAATAGAATTCTCCAAGTATAATTATTTATGTGTATGGGTGAAAAAGACCAATCTTTTCAAAATAGAAAAAGAAAGCAAGCAAGAAAGAAAAGGAATTCCAGCGTACATTTTCTGATTAAATTGGACAAAAAAAAACTATTACACAATCGTTCTGAATTGTTTCACATACGTATTACACATAGCCTACATGATGAACCAGACACACCACATTAATAAAAATGAGTTACTAATAAAATAAATACAAACCCGTTTACGGCATGGAAACCTTCACACACACTGTAATGGGGAAAGTGGCAGATTAATTTTCAGATTATTTTGACAACTCCCAATAATGAATCCCAAAACAATAGTCAGGAAAGTCTGGTCAGTTCTCGCAGTTCACAAGGAAATTATTGTTGTAGAGGGCCAAATGACTTAAATGTTTATGTAAATGGTATGAAATCATTTATTAAAGTCACGCAGCACTAAAAGATTAAAATATGTGTCATTTGATTGACCTCAGATTTAGCCACTGGTCCAGGTTACAAAAAGAGTGTATGAAATCAAAATTACTGTACTGGTCATATATTCGACATAGTGGCATTTTTTGAGTGAATTCGCTGAAATTGTTGTAACTCTTGCAGGTTTAGCCTACTTCACCATGTTCCGCTGCGTAACATCTGATCTGGCAGTGCTTATGTTGCCTATGGTTCTGTTGGTGTTTCTAATGCCTATTAGCTGGAGTTTTCAAGCCCTGACTCCTGGCTGCCACCTTTACCGTGAGTGGAAATTGCCTAATTTTTATGAAGCAATCAAACTTACTCTTATTAAAAAAAGTACTAATGTATCCCTTTGTCTACACGCAGCATTCAACGTGACCATACGGACAGACAAGCGAGGGACTTGTCGAGGAACTCAGTTGGTGTACGCCTGCGTAGGCTACTGTGAGTCCAGCGCTTTCCCTTCGCGCTACTCTGTGCTGCTGGCGTCCAACTTCACCCGCAACATAACGTCTGCTTCCCGCTGCTGCACCATTAGCAAGGATGCCAAGGTACAGCACTGTCACCATGGTCTAACCATTACTGCATTACTAAGACCAATTTTACATCAGAAGAACCAATTATGAACCATTATGACTAAAGACTTTAATGGTTATGGTCCTCTGTGGATTTCTGGACATAACAATTTCCACCAGCCCAGTTATGCAATAACAATCAATTCTGATTTATTCTATTATGTGAATCATTTCAAAATACTTCGTCAAAAATTTTCAAGAAAATTGAATTTATTTATTAATGCTAATATTTTTTCCTTCGGTCTTTTCTCAGATCAAAGTTCGTCTGCACTGTCCTCAAGGCCGTCATCATGATGATTTCGAGATCTTGACTGCACGCGCCTGTCGGTGCAACATGTGCCACAAATCCCGTTACTGAGATCCCACATAAAGAACGTGTCACTCATGCTGTACTGGACAACTAAGAATGGTGTGTAATTATTCAAATATGCAGTTTGTTTGTTTGTTTTTATTTGACTTGTAAATTTACATTAAAAAAATATACTACCATTAAAACGTTTGGGGTCAGTAAGATTTAATACTTGTCTGCATTAAATTGATCAAAAATGACAGTAAATTATTTTGCATTTTTACAAACAAACAAAAATCTATTTCAAATAAGTGCTATTCTTTTAAACTTTCTATTTATCAAATCAATCTGGGAAAAATGTATCACAATTTCCACAAAAATATCAGGTAGCTCAACTTTTCAAAATATTTCTTGAGCACTAAATGAGCATATTAGAATTGTTTTTGAAGGATCATGTGACACTGAAGTCTGCTGAAAATTCAGCTTTGTTGTCACAAAAAAATGACATTTTAAAATATATTTAAAAATATTATTTAAAATTGTAATCTTTAACGATATTACTGTTTCTACTTACTGCTGCCCTAGTGAGCTTAAGAGATTTTCTTTCAAACAAATCTTACCACGCTCCAACTTTTATACAGTATAATAAAATATTATCATCTTTTCTTTTTATCTTGTATCTAAAGATCTAAGATGACACAGTTTGAAACAGCATGAGTGAAATGTTCTCAAATGTGGTGTAAAGACAGAAAGCAGATGACTACATGAAACAATATAAAACAATGGCAAATAGCATCAGATACTCTCTAATACTTCAAATAAAAAAATCACCATGCCACCTAATGACATAAAGAATGTATCTTACGTAATATATATTTATAAGGTGATGTTTGCACAAAATCCGCCTGATCTTTTGAAATAAAGGAGTACATGGTGTTTTCTGTGTGTGTTTTATGGTTAAATCATGTTTTTTCTTTAAGTATATGACATCTAATCCATAACAATATTACTCATTTTTTACATAATAAAAGAAGAGAATGTGTATGAATGAGTTGTGTGTATGTGTCCTTAAAATGTTTCGCACTCTGTGTGGTTTGAGGAGCAATAGGTGCAGTCACACTGTAAGGCCTGAGGGTAACGGTAGATTGGGGAGACGCCAGGGCGACAACCTGGCAAACGTGCTGTCAGGTGCCGTGTACGGCTGTAGGTACAGACACGGTGGTGCCTCTGGACATACGGCGGCTCCGGAACTGGCCTCTGTGATACATAACACACAAGAACACATACGTCATATTGAAAAAAAAAATGCACAAACGTATACACCACGTGTTCTCATATTTTTCCATTAATAAGTTTAATACAGCAGGTTTTGGTCACCTCCCAGGTTTGGCAGCGGCCCCAGCATGCCTCAGTGTTTATCCGCAGACTCTTGCATCCTGGCTTCTTTGCCACAAAAGCAAAATCACGTACCGCACAGCCACGAAAACTCTGCAAGGTCGTCACAGCCATGGTGGAATAAAACCCAGCAAACAGGAGCAGAAAGGTCACAGCAGTCACGAAGTGATACATTCTGAAAGAAATTATGAATAACAATAATGTATTTCATGAGTTATCATAAAAAATAAGCATATGTGCTTGCTGTTAAAGCACTGCTAAGAAAAAAAATGCTTTTTTTATCTGTAAATTAATGGATAATCTCTGACGGACATGATTATCAAGGATTCACTGCCTTCTGGCGACTATTTTACCTCACCTGCACCATTTACCAAAAAAGAAAAAAAAAACGTTAAAAAAAATAACAGAAACAAATACTATCCTACCTTGTAAACATGTACAAAAAAAAAAAACATATTTTACCAAATATTGAGTAGCTACCGGTGTTCTTGCAGTTGGTCCTCTGACTATTGGCTCTGATTGCATTTACATACGAGTGACCAGCAGACGTCGCCAGCGTATGGTATTCCGGTGGTTTTGAATTGTGAATCATATTCTGAAGAAGTTAGGTAAAAAGCTTCAGAAATCCCCATTTTTGTCGCAAAATATTTTAACTCTCATATAATACCCACACTTATATAGGCTAACGATAACAACTAAAAACTTGGAAACCGCGATACGTTAATGACACTGAGGCTATAAAGCTGAATTAATTGAATTATAAACACAAAACAGCAATAAAACAAGACCCTGGAGGAGTTTAACTCACCTGTTTGAGTCCACAAGCAGATGCCAGAAGCTTCTGAGGAAATGAGTAAACCATGTCGGTTCACCGAATGATTTGCTGTTTTAAAGCTGTTGCTGTTTTAATAGGACAGTCTGACATCACTCTAATTACAATTCCCATTAATCTAGGCCGGAACATATTAACACACTATATGTAAACTTAACCAATCACGTTTTAAACATCTGCTCATGTTTTAGGAATGAACTAAATGACATCAGCTTCATGTCAATGATGTGAGCTACGTTTTTTAGCCTGACTGGTCAGCTTTGAATCAATAGCACCTTTCAGAAGTAAAAGAAAAGGTATAAATATGTTAGGCTACTAAGTGAACAAAAACCCCAGATGTGTCAGAGGTTTTGAGTGAAAATAATGACAAAAGTGTTCATGATGCCTCAACACACATTTTCATGTTTACATCCCACTTTTATACATTCATATCCCAAAGCCGCTTGTCCCCCAAAAATACATTGCTATGTTTAAACACAAGACATTGATCAAAAGGACAGTGCAACTCTAGTTTAAGTGATGCTACGTATGCGTACAATTTCAGTCCATATTTATTGCCGTGTCTATTCTATTTCATTTTTCTTTTCCATTTTGAAATGTGATGTTTCTGCAGATACCAGTTTTCTCAGAGGTCAAACAAAAGAAGTCAATCCAGGTGTTTTCTTTTGAACAAGAACAAGGGTGTTTGCTTTTCTCATCCTTTTCTCCATAAGACAGATTGTAAATCAATAATCAACAGTGGCAGTTCATTTGAGCGTTGACGCACACTCAAAGTTAATGGTACATTCTGATCTAATCCCTGTTATCTTCTAAACTGTAATAAACTTCTCTACAACATCCACACACACTCACACACTCACGCATTCTTAAGCTTTCTCAATATGCCTACGCACGCAGTTCCTTCCCATTAGCAATCCTCTACATCAATAAATATAAGCAACAAAAAACATACAAAAATCAAGACAAAAATAAGACTGTCCTCTCTTGAAATTGCAAGCAATTTGACTTGAATGAAAGAAAGAAATAATGATAAAAAAAAATAATAATTTAAAAATAGCTGGACACACATTATTCAAAACAGATGAAAATATTGCTAAATTAAAATATTTTGAATGTGATTTTTTTTTTAAAAAAACATAAGAACAGACTAAAGTGTTGTCACTTCAGAGCAAGTTTAGTTTTACCTAGCAGCATACTTCAGTCATGTTTATGAGGTGCTACACTAGAATACCCCCACCAACACTATAATCAGACATAGATATCATATTTATAGATATAGATATATATATATATATAAAAACATCATCTATATTAGCATAGAAGTAGTACTTATAGAATAAGCTGTAGAAGTAGGAACATTAGAATCTGTACTTTTAAAGAATTTTCATCTTTAGGATCATCATAATTCATTCCTCTTCAGCGTTTGACAGTATGCAGAGTCTGTTGGTCGATTGATGGGGGGCTCGGTTCGGGCCCGAGAGAAACGGAGCCAGTTCTGGAATGACAGTAATGAAGGATGTACGTGTTTGATTGCGAGTGTGCGCATGTGTGTCACCCCATGCAGGTATGTTTCGCATGATGAAGTTGATGATCCCAGTGCGTGTAGGAATAGAAAGAAAATATGCAGAGAGGCAGGTGTGTGAAAAGCGTGTATGAAGCATATGAAAGAGTAGGACGCATGTGAGAGGTACTCATTTTTTTCTCTTTTATATCTCACTCGTTGTGTGTGATGTGTGCTTCAGTGTTTTTCAGATATCTACATATGGACAGGCTGTCGTTCATGTGCTTGTGACGGTAGTGTCTGCATGGTGTGTGCGTGTGTGTGTGTGATTTCAGACGGAGATTGAGGCATTGATTGGTTCCCAAGTCAGGTAATTATTGTGTTTTATAGTGCTGTAACATTGTGTGTGTGTGTGTGTGTGTGTGTGTGTGTGTTTGCGTGCGGTTTCTAGGTGGTGTTGGCAGCACTGGTCTCTGACTGGCTCTTGGTTGTGTTCTCTCTCTCCTGCAGGTTCTTCTGGTTTCTGCTGGCCTCGGTCAGACTCTGCAGCCGCCGCTCCTGCAGATCCTCCAAGTTCCTCCACAGCTCGGCTCGCTCCTTCTCTTTCTTCAGCTCCCTATGGAGAGGAAACAGAGATGGGGAGGAGTGTCAAACAAAGCATAAAAGGCTTTAGGTGAAGACGAGAGGAAGATAAAAAGGATCAAAATATGTGCTGTGTTCACATTTCATTTCTTAATAAATACACATTTCCAGCCTAATTGGTACATGTTTTATTACAAAAATAAAAATGTCAAATAAAAATAAAAAATATCAAATAAATACAGAATAAAAATAAATAAAATTTTATAACTTGTTATAATCTACTCCAGATTCGGAACAATATTTGCAACCTGGAATTGGTTTTTCAGTGGCATTTTACCTTTACCATCTTAGTAATTATTAATATTTTGAATCAGCTTTTTTATATTTTATTTTTATAATTTATTTTAAATTTCATAAACTTTATTTAGTTAAGTAATTTTAGTTGTGTGCTTTTGTCATTTTTAATTAGTTTTTATCTAGCTTTTATTTTATTTTTATTTTATTTCTATTTTTTATTTCAGTTATAGTTTTAGTCATTTTAGTATGTCAACTTATCAAGTTTAAGTTATTATGTAATAATAACTTAATAATAGTGGTTTAAGTTATTCATATATTATATTATATTATATATGAATAACTTAAACTACTATTATTTAAGTTATTATTATTAAGTTATTATTACATAACACGTAACCCCAAGCGCTGGTAATTTTTTGAGCTTGACATAATTCAAAATGTCTTTATTTTTCATCTGAGGTCACCTATCCATTTTATGTTTGTTTTTGTTTTTTTGTTTGTTTGGTTTTTTTGCTTTTATTTGTTTAAAAATACATTTCAATTCCGTTATTATATTTGAACTCCTTTCATCCAACAACCTGGCTTCATTCTGGTATGTAATGACCACTATTTAGGATGCAACCTATGAAGTCTTTTCTCACACTTTTACAGATGAAAAATTTCACTCAGAAATATATCTTCTTACAGAGGCAAAATGAGTTGTAATGCTGTTTCATGTTGACTTTAGCACTGTCATGTACTCACTTCTGTTTCTCCACTTTGTAGGAGGCAGTGAGATCATCAAAGAGCTTGCTGTTCATCTCCATGAATGTCTTCAGCACATTGTAAATAAGAGAGATGATCGTCCTAAAAAAAAGACAACAGAAAATTGTCTTAATTGATGTCAATAGTATTAAGGTTATTGAAGAGTTTCTAGACGCATGTTAGAAAGACACTGACTGGTTCCAGTGCTCTTTGGAAACTCTGTACAGCGTGCCAAAGACCAGAGGCAGGATGACCTGGCAGTTCTCCTCTATTAGACTCAGAATGTACTCATTATTCCAGAAATACAGAGCCCGCTCTGCAACCTGAGACAGAATAAAGAGACAGAATGAGGGACCTGTACACAAACAGATGCATACATCACCTCCGCGCGTTTGCAAGTACTACAGGAAGACGTTTGACGAGCATCGCAGTGTGGGAGGAAGGCTCGAGTGTGAAAGAGAAAGCTGACCTGGAAATGAGGACTGGAGATGCAGGCAGCGATCTGTTTGAATAGAGGCTCCTGCACACGGATAAACTGAGATGGTTCAATCACGTCCAGAATCTCCTCAATCTCCCCAAGGAACATCACCTGGGATCACATGACAGAATTATATACTGTACAAACACACTACCAAATATTTCCAGGCAAGCACACTTGGAGTGACGTCCATTTTCAATCAGATATGTGAGTGGATTTCAGCAAAATGTGAATGAACAAATGTCAAAATTCATCAGCAGCTATTAACGGCATTAACAAACAACACAACCTTCAGGAGCTGCTTAAAATTTCTCAACATAAATCAAATAATCTCAACATGTCAATCACTGATCTGTTACATATACAGTATTAGTCAGTAGCCTGGTTACCATTCACACATTTATGCTTTTTTTGAATGAATGAATGAATGAATGAAAGAATTAAATGTGCAAGTTGGAAGAAAACATAGCTATTATATGAGACAGGGTTTCCCGAACAGGTGCTTTATAGTTATAGAATGTAAAATTCTAATGAATAAATAGGGCTGCAATAATTGTGATATAGCTTAGTGTGATTATCAAATCAAAGGCTACACTTTAATTAAATAACTGGTCTGATGCACTGCGTGTTTGAAAATGATTCATTATTATAATTATCAAATATTTATTTTATATTTTACAATAATTTTTATCAGCATCAGTGAACTGTGAACATGCAAATGTGTAATAAATTATTGAAATATTTACTTAAAATCTCAGGGGCTACTTCAAGTGATTTTTTTTTTTTTGTCTAAGGGGTTCGGCTGACAAAAAAGTTTGGGAACCCTTGTCTAAGAGGTAAAACTTTATGTATGCAATGCTTTTCTCACCTCTTTCTGAGTGCATGTTTTGGGCCAGTATCTCAGCAGCCCTCTGATGATCTAATGAAGGACAGAAAACAATCATCTTTTTGGTGTGACAGTGCAGACATATGGTAATAGTAGCAATTCTGGTATGTATATGAAGTTGCATGACTTACATGTTCTGTAACTGTGGCATCCTTCTCCATGAATTGCACCACACAGTAAGCCAGCTACATGAAAAGAGCACAAAAAAGATTTTAATAAAGTCACTTACAGGTTTTCTACACACTGTAGGTGTCACTTCAAAGGCTTATTGATTTTAGCTGCAGGTGCTTCTGATTAAAGGGTATGACAGAGAGAGAGAGAGAGAGAGAGAGAGAGAGAGTGTGTGTGTGGAGTTGCTGGTCAGTGCAGCCATGCTTTAGGGAGAATCTTCATTGATTATAGTGCAAGCACACTCTTTCACTATGAGAAAAAGATTACAGTCCTTATCTTCCTTTCATGGTTTGATCTGAAGCACTGAGCTAACTTCACAAATAAACCATTCTTCTAATCAAGATCCTAAATGCCACCACATGGCTTTATCATCATTCTGCCAGTAGCAGAGTTTCTGCAGCAGTCAATGCACTGACGTGACGCATGTCTATACTGAACAATACATATCTAAGTGCCAATAAGGTAGGTGTAACTGACAGATGTGTCAACAAACGCATTTAGACTGTTGTCTGGATTTATGGAGAACAGTTTTATGCAAAACAACATAGATACTGTGCACTACAGCGATAACAAACCTGTATTATAAGCTGGACAGATGTAATAGCACACAAGAAAATGGCATCACAGTACTCTTTTCCTAAATGTTGGTTAACTTGATCAACTTTTAACAGGGACAGTCCCCCTGGAAGAAGCTTTCGTAATTTGATTTGCTCAAGGGCTTAATGGTGAGAGCACATGTCCTGTTCCTTGCAAGCATCACACCAGACAGTGACGGAGCTTGCCTTTTCGGTACATTATGTGGGTGTAAGTGAGAAAGCCTGGGTTAGGTGCAAGCTCTAGAAATTAGATAAAGTCCATATCAACTAACTGCAAAAAAGAAAATAAATGACATTAAATAAAATACAAATATAGAAACTAAATATAAATATAATTTAAGCAATATCAAATGAGCAAGAGTAATCACAGCTGTGATGATTTTTATAAAAACAGAGAGGTTGCAAGTGTGATATTACTTTTATACAGCTCTTCAATAAACAAGAAATGAATATTGAGTAACTTCAGTTTTAGGCCCAATTTAAGTAAATTATTTAGTACATGAAAACATAAAAATAATTTAGATATAGTTTATAGTTTATATTTTAGGAAGTGGGTACATTTCATGAAAATCATCATATTTGTTCTTGGTATCAAAACTCCTATGCTAGGCCATACCACTCACACAGTTTATGTCAGATATATATATACACTGAATGAATGTATCGTCTGTTTAAAGTAACTAAAAATCTGGTCTTCAATACAATATGTTAATGAACCAACTCAAGGGGTTCAAAGTGATTTGAGCATAATAAATTACAGATTCATAATTTTAAGAAACCAAGAAGAACCACTGAGACTCTATAACTAAATGATGACATCCTAGTCTGCACACACATACTGCATTTATTTCCAGATTAATATATTCCCTGAAGAGGAGAGACACACAAAGCACCTGAGCCTCAGAGATTACAGGCAAAAGAGTGAGAAAAGGATGTTTTTCCGAAGGGAGGTATATATGTATGTATGTATGTGTGTGTGTGTGTGTGTGTGTGTGTGTGTGTGCACATGTGATATGGCCAAGAGTGTGTGTGTGCTTTTTGTTACCACGGAAGCCCTTCTGCACCGTTGCCTGGGTGAGCTGTTATGATGATGATGGTGTGTGTGTGTGTGTGTGTGTGTGTGTGTGTGTGTGTGTATACTTTGGAAGGGCTGATGTCACATAAAACCTCTGTCTTTCCCCAGAGGGTAAAAGCACTGTTAACTCCTGTTTTTTTTCTGTTCTCTCTTTTTCTTTTCCAAATGAGAACATCATAATTATCCTCTTAGTTCTCAGTCTATGCAGTGCTTTACAAAGAGATTCAGATGTTTATCTTGTGAGGTTATGTTTATGTGCATGTGTCGGAATCTATGCAGAATGTAATGGAAGCCTATTATGGCCTCAGAGTGAAACAAATGAAGAAAAAAATAAATGTTCATTTATTTTGCATGATTTCCCCTTGTGTGCCACTTCATATGTTACAATCATAACTTTCTATTTTACAGCTGCAACCTTGTCAATCATAATTAAGCCTTTATCTCACAATTGCAGCTTTATTTCTTCATAATTGTGACATCATATCTCACAATTCTTAAAGAGACTGTATATCTCTTTATTTCTCATAATTTTGACTTTATACCTCACAGTTCTGAAAGTAGTTGTTTATTCTCCTTTTAATTTTCTTCTTATTTTAAAAAAATAGCAGCCAGAAACAGGCTTACATATGTGTATGTGTGCATATGTGTGTGTCTTCATGTGTTTTGTCTACCTGAGAACCAACCATAAATGGTAAATTACAGCTCAAAGTAAAACTAAGATTAAATCTCAACACTTTACAAGGCTTTGGTATCTTTTAGCACAAGATAAAAATCCCATACCCAAGAGACACCTCAGTGATATCCCCTGGTGTCATTCAGTAGTTTGAGGCTCAATGGGGACTAAGCTCTAATCATCCAGTATAAATCCCCCAGACTTAACTCAACCACTCACCATTAGTTCCTGTGCAAACAAATAAAATAGTAACCAAATCACAACAGCCACAGGTTACACACAGGTCAAAAGAATCACCGAAGTGCACTCTTAATGCTGGTGACAAAACAGTTTATAAAAATAGAGTTCGGTATTTAGCCTTTCAGCTCACTAAGAGCTTTCCAGAAACGTGTGATGTTCTGAAGAAGCCTTGAGGGAAGTGTGATTAAGGATTTGGCTGCACTGTGCTCCTGTTTCTATGGAAGCTACAAAATAAGTCTGGCCACCCGAAGACATTCCCTGGGAGAGCTCTATAGGCCCTTGTGGCAAGTAGGAAGTATAAACAGCCCGGAGTGTGGCCACTGAATTATGGATGGGGTGATATTGACAAGGAAAAGGGCGAGTGTAGGAATGTAGGACAAGCACTTTTAGAATACACACACACACACACACACATTTATAGACATACACAAACAGGCAGTATTACAAAAGCACTTTTTAGATAAAACATGCTGTTAATATATATATTAATCTATTGAAAGAATGCATACAATACAGTTCAAAGGTTTGGGATCAGTAAGATCTTATTGCTCACCAAGGCTGCATTTATTTGATCAAAAATACAGTGAAAACAGCAATATTTTGAAATGTTATTATTTTTGTTGAAACCGTTATTCTTTTTTCAGTATTCTTTGATGAATAGAAAGTTAAAATGAACAGCATAGAAATTTCTTGTAAGAAACCAAAAGTAATCAGTGTCTCCTTAATGAACAAAAGTATAAATTTCTAAATAAATAAATATTTAATCTTACTGACCCCAGTTTTTGAACAGTGTATATGTAAACAGTCAGGCATACACACACATACACACAAAGGCAAATAAGTTCAGACTTTAATACAGTGGCCCCAAAATGTCCAAAATTGTCTCTGATCACTAAAAATGTATTAATGTTAGTGCATGAAAATATCAAACCAAGTGGAATCGGTAAAAAATAAATAAATAATGCTGGCAATTTTCAAAGTTTTTATCTTGCAATGAATTTTAACCAACCAGTCATTTTAGTGGATGTCATTTCTGCTTAACAGATATAATCACAGAACAAAATAACATTAACCAGAGTTTATAACGACATGACAGTGAGTAAATGGTAGTTGTGTGCTCTCTCTCTGCAAGTGTCCACTTTGTACACCTTTTGGGGCCACTGGATTTAGCGTTAGTATTTAGCACCCCCTTGTGGTAGGATAGCCCATTACAGTCCATTAATTAACAGCATTAGATCTGTATGTGCATCCCAGTGTGAGTGTGTCTGGGCGTCTGACTCTAACCTGCGCATGAAAAATGGAGAGAGACTTGGCAGTGTGCAGGGGGATCAGGACCCTCACCAGGAACTGCTTGTGCTCTGATTTGAGAGGCAGAGCAAAGCCATTTATGATACTGGAAAACAGGAGAGGAGAGGAGAGGAGAGGAGAGGAGTGAGTAGTAGGCGGAAAAGAGAAAAGGGAGAATAAACAGGATTAGTATCAGTCATCCTGATGATGCTCTGTACACTCATTCGCCACATTATTGTTCATCAGCTAATCCCCCGCTAAACCCCCCTCATCTTTCCTCTCTTTCTGACTGTCTCCTCCTCTCTTCCTCTCATTTCCTTAGTTTTATCTTTGTTCTTTTACTCAGGCTGTTCCTCCCATTGCTTAACTGTTATTTAATTCCATTCCATCCACACTGTCCGTCTCTGTTTCTCTTTTATTCTTCCATCTTCTTCGCTCTTTGTCTTTCTCTCTCATTTTACATAATCATTCTCTCTCTAATTCTTGCCTGTCTCTCCTTCTATTCATATCTGTTTACTTTGCTTATCTGACTGCATATGGCAGAATATACATATTTTATCTGGCAAAAATATATTTGAAATACACAATACACAGTAAACAGCATGGTTCAACAAAATATATTATTTAAATTGAAAATATATTGTTTAAATTTGTGGTGTTTTTTTACAATTGACAATGATAAAACTTTAAACATATTTTGGACATTTTTTCTGTATTTTATAAAATATTACACGTTATGTTTTATAAAATGGTTGTAGAGTATATTTCTATATTATAGTATTTCTATGATCTTATTCAAATATCTTTAAAATATGCAATACAATATAACAAATGGCCAAAAAATCTGTTAAAAAATTTATAGTTCAATATTTTCATTATATATATATATATATATATATATATATATACACACATATATATATATATATATATATATATATATATACACACACACACACACAATATTCTTTTCCGATGTATGTTTTTGACCAAATATATTTTAAAATATATATTAAAAGAACATAAAATGCATATTCATGTATATTTTTCTGCATGGGACCCACCTTTTCTCGCTCTAATTCTACAGCTCTCTCTCTCTCTCCCTCATTCTCTCTTCAGTAGTGATCAGAGAGATGTGTGGGTGGAAGGCACTATAAATACTACTGGCATCAACCTGAATTTAGACCTCCATCCCCAACACTCTGACTCATGCCTCCCCCTGGTTGTCTCTCTCTTCCCCTGTTTCTCTCTGTCAAAGGTTTGCTTTTGTTTATGCTATTAAACACATCGAGAAACAGGCACCATTTTGTGTGCATTGAACCCAATATGCAAAGCTGCACTGGTTTCGCCAAGAACATGGCTGTGAATTATAGGGCTGGACACGCTGAGGATGGGAAACATGACTGCAGAACACGCGGCAGGTACATGCAGCAAGCGCTTATGTTGGAGGTCTCTGCGAAGTGTCTGAATCACCAGCTCACACACCATAAAGCATCTCTCCAGTAATCTGCTGCCACATTAAGTTACGTAACACTATAATTTACTCATTTAAGATTATAGTACAAACGTCACAAGATATTATATGTACCTCCTAACTCTGGAAACAATGAATAAACCACAGGGATCTACCTTATAATCTTTGAATTTACATTGGGTTGCTTTACAAACATCATCTGATCTGATTTATAACACACACTTGGTGTGCTTTCCATTATGACAGTTTGAAAGAATACCTTCCCAAAATTTCCAAAAGCTCAGCAACTCCATTGAAACGCTCAGTTTCATAGATGAACCTGCAGAGTTTAA
>JAFVLL020021078.1:0-24447 GCA_021397915.2 Tor tambroides | reverse complement strand
TCAAGTGGAGAGGATTACAATTACAATTAAAAATCAAAAGCCCGAGTGTCCACCTAACGACTGCCCATCACCCTTTGTGCAGCTCTAAACAGCGTGCGGCGGGAGAAGAGAGGCAGGCAGATGTGCCTCTGCACTGGAGCATCAGTAGGTATTTCTGACACAGTTCATCTTCTTATTACGCAATGAGTGTTATTTTAGATGAAAGTAGGGGCGGCCAATGACATGCAAATGTAAGTCATTTGGCAGCAGGTAAAAGAACATTCACACAGGCCTTTTAAAACAATGGTGCGCAGTTTAATACAGAGTTTAATTATCTGCCTTGATGTTCTTCTGCCTTCTGTAGATCCAGCCTCTCATCGATATTTGGAGATAAATTCAGCATGTGTTACTTGAGTCTTCAACTTTTGCTTGGGATTTTATAATTCATCATTTATAATAATAAAATAATTATGTGTTTGTGGAGTTAAAATTGTGATTATTGCTAACTGTCAACAAGGTTACATAATGTTAAAAATAACAGGGGGCTCAGCTAGTGTTTTCTGTGCTCATTCGTGTCAGTTTTTTTTCCTTCCTACCTGCAACCCTGAAACAACTTCTGTTATAGATATGCAGAGCAGAATGTTTTTACGCATTGTCTAAACAGCCTGATGCGCAACAGAGATTTTGAAGGGAACAAGTACGAAATGAAAGTTACTTCACAATTACACTGCCCTGTATGCTAGAAGAAAAAAAAAACTTATTTTATTAATATTATTTTTTAAATTCATTATATTCTGTATTTCCCCTGTATTTGTATTGTCTTTTGTAATGTAGATTAAGAAAGTATAATAGCTATCCAAATATGGGATGGAAATAATTCTATTAAAATCACTTTTAATGTAACTGAATTGAGTTCATCAAAATTCACTCTCCTCTTGGGTAATACCACACAAACCTGCCATATGCCATGATAACCCATAATGTAAATTATGATATTTAGGCATATCTTATCTGTCGGTTATTCATTATCATTTTGCATTTTTACTAAGATTTTTGAAAAACAAAATGTCAGTAGAAGAGAAACAGGCAATATCATTTGCACATAATGTTATTCAAATAAATTCATTGTCTCTAAGGCAAATTATATCAATGTATTTTGCTTCTGTGACACTTATTGTTAATTTCTGCAATTATTTATGCTCAGATGTTGATACTTATTTCTGTATTATTAAATCTATTGCTGTTCTTTTCAGTGATGATGATGATTTTGGAATTTTGCAATGCATAATCACACACTGTGTGCATTAATAACTGCTGCCTAAAATTAGTCTGACATATTTAATGTCTTTTTTAGCATTATAGCATTATGTTTACAAAAAAAAACTTAATGATGAATCTGTCCCTATAAAATAGCCTACAATGCATTACACATTTCCAACTGTCTGTTAGAAATCAAATCTCTATTGAGAAAAATATTAACATTATTCATATTGTTTAAATATGTTAATACTTTTGACTGCAAGTAATGTCCTTTAGCCAAAGATTAGGCTACATTAAATCAGTAAAAGGCCAACTCTTTCAGTGTGACATTACAGGCAAATGAAAGTGGTCTTTTGGTTCTCATTTAATAAGAAAATAATAGGCTACACTTTAGGCTGTACTACGAACACAAGCTTTTGCGGCATATGAGAATAAAATGTGTAACTAAAAAAGAAATAGCAGCTTAATTAACATATGGTCGTTTAATAAATGTCTATATTTTCTGGGGGGTTTTAGATGTCCTTCTGTTGCAGTTGAATAACCCCACGGAGCATGCTGAGAGGATTTCTGTGTTTTCGGTTCACCAGGGGGCGCCGTCTTGATTTTTGCAGACCTTGTCGTGCTCAATATTCTCCTGATCCCCAATTTCTTAACGACTAGCTGTTCCCTGGGCTGAAGGCGTTAAATTGCAAAATAACTCCTAACTTTTATTACTGGTGAGTTTAGTGGTTTAAATATTCGTATAAGCTTAATCTACGCATTCTTTTGTGTTTAATAGATAGGTTCTGCCTGAACAGAAGTTTTACAGAGATCAGATCAGATCAGTGTTTGCCTGCAGATTTCCAGAAGGTAAACACAGCAACCCGCTCAGTTCAGTGTTATCAAATACTTTAGCGACATCTAGTGGACAAGGGTGTCACTGCAGTTCTTTGCATTATTCACTCCCAAACGAAAACTAAACTATAATCGGATGTATCCGATGTGTCTGCATTAGTGCATTTATACTATTTATTTCTGTTTAATTTTAAACCCTCTTTGGGGGAAGAGAGAGAAAAAAAAAACTTAATCAACGTTCTTCGGTGAAGAATTTGTAAATCTCGAGGGACTCCTGACGTTTGTTGATCATCTGCTCTGTCGCGGCCGTTTCATTTATTTTATTAGCTGGCAAAAACATTAACTGCAAACGGTTTTGTGAAACAAAGCGCCAGTGGGTGAAGGCGGTGGGGGTAATTCTGCACGGTTTGGTGTTTATTCATTGAGTCTTTGTCACAAGGTACTAGATGAGGTTCAAAGACAAGTATTGTGACAACATTGTTTCATTAGGAGGTGCAGCGCTTTTGATGTCCTCCACTTGTGCAGCACCTGTAGCTTTGATAATGAAGCTCTGGACCACACTGAAGAGACCACACCGGCTTATAAGGGTGTTTTGTTGTGGTTTTACAATATACGTCATTTTAGTGCAAGCTCAAATTCTACATTCTTCATCCACGCATGGAGACCTTCTCGTGTTAGTGACCCGCAGTAGAGGACACTAATACAATGCGCGGTTTTGTTTATATCTGTTAATGCATTTGACGAAGAATTAACAGCCCACTGATTTTTCAGTACTGAGAAGAAACAGGCTACAAAACTGAAAGTCTTGGATTAAATTTTTCAACATGTTCTTCTTTTTTTTCATGAAATGTGTTGTTCCTTCACTTTCCTCAATATGGTCAGCGTCAGCAATATCAGATACAAAATTAATCTGTTAAATATTTAAGTATTGGCATGTCTAGCATCAGTGTTGGGTGTAACTAGTTACTAAGTAATTAGTTACTGTAATTTAATTACTTTTCCCTTGAAAAGTAAGGGATTACTCTTATTCTGTAATTTAAGTACAGTTACTTCTTAAGTAATAGAACTTAAAACTGTGTATAGACTGTAGAACATTTATATACAATACAATAGTGGATTTAACATAAAAATTAAACTCTAACCTTAAAATTCAAGCTTTTTATGTACCGTTCTCACTTTAAATACTTTTGTGAATTAATAAGAATATTGGTAAGTAACACTTTAGTGTCCAATTCTCACTATTAACTAGTTGGTTATTTGCATGAATATTACTGGGATATTGGCTGTTCATTATTACTTAAAAAAAACACATATTAATGTCTTATTCTGCAAGATCTTATTCTAAATCCTTAAACCTACCCAATTCGTAAACTTAATAACTACTTTACTAAGTATTAATAAGCAGTGATTAGAAGTACATTGAGGAAAAAGTCATAATTAATAGTTAGTTAATAGTGAGAACTGGACTCTAATCTAAAGTGTGACCAGAATAATTTATGTAGTTATCTATTATTTATTTGAAAGAGTTGAAAGAACCGTTTCATGTCTATCCTTGTATCATTAACTTGTCGAGGTTAATATAGGATTTACAAAGTAATTAGTAATTAAATACTTTTTGGAGGGAGTAATTTGTACAGTAATCTAATTACACTTTTGAAGATGTAATTAGTAACTAGTAATTAATTACTTTTTTAGAGTAACATTGTCTAGCGTTCACTTAAATGAATGAATGAAATACAGCAGCAATTTTGCTTTTCTGGTCTTGCTGACCATTACTAGGAACAATTTTTAAAAAATAAAAATCCTAAACAATTTCTTTGCCGTTTATGTGATGGAGTTGAAATATCATGGTGCTGGCAGATTGAATATAAGCTTAATTATTTAAAATGTTATAGATAGATAGATAGATAGATAGATAGATAGATAGATAGATAGATAGATAGATAGCTCTCCAGAATCTGCAGGTCTTGTAGAACTCAAAGCATGTGAAACATATATATATATATATGTATTATGTATTTTTTTATTATAAATTATAAAATATATAATAAAATGTAAAGGTATACATTTTTTTAACCTCGTCCTTGCGTTAGGACATAGTACTGATGTTTCTTTAAAACATATATTTACATTGTTGTTTTTAAGTTTATATATTGTATTATATGATATTATATTATATATTAAGTTTAGATTTAAATTTACATTAAATACTGAGTTACAGTCTGAAGTGATTATATAATCATTGTGTGACTGAATGAAATGTAAATTTTAATTAACCAATTGGAAATCAAGTAAAATAGTATAGATTTGTGTTAAGAACCTTCTACTGTTAACAATTCATTTAAAAATGGAAGAATTGCTATTTTAAAAACTAATGGTAGACAGTCTCATGTCTCTAGATTTAGTTCATAATCAGAGACCGTTAACAAAGCAGTTTAAACATGGCATTTTCATCTAAACTTTGTGGTACACTTAATGTAAACACTTAAAATCGACAGTTAATGGTTATCTTTGAACACTTTAGGCCAAGGTTCAGGCTTTGAACAAGGTGTAATTTAAAGATCCTTCCGATCTCATATTGAAAGACAAAAGATTTGCTGATGTCTTCTTTTAGGCTTCTTTAAAGTAATGGACAGCTACCATCTGAAAGAGAAGATACAGTCAGACAGAGATGAACGCAGGATATGCATTCTTTGGTTCTGTGACCTAGTATTAGCGTATATTACCAGTGACGCAAAATCAAAGCAGAGTTCTGGCATTGTTCTTAATGTCAGTTCTCTCTAATTTACCCTGTCCTTTCTGTTTCTTTGGCTTTTGTGCTGGGACGTCAAACAGAGAGGCTTTGCAGAGAGAGAGAATGATCTGGAATGAAGTGCAAATCAATGATTCGTCAGGACATTCAGAAAAAGATGGAAACTCCTGTCAGAGGTGCACAACCTTAGTAAATGTGACTTGACGTTGGCTTTCCTGCACTTAGTTAGTTTTTGTTGGTTGGTTGGTCAATTAAGGTTGATGAGAAAAAACAATGGAGACCCAAAATAAATGAGTAGAAAATGGATAGAAATCCAAAAGTGAAAATTCTGTCATTGACAAAAGAGCTATAATAGCTACTTCAGCTTAAATCATAAACAGAAGCCACAGAACCGAATGGCTAGTAAGAGCATGGCTTTAGCTACTCAGGCACCAAATTCTGGTTACTAAAGTGACTAAAGTTATTTGGGAACGAAGATAAAATTCCAGTAAGTTTAGGTATTTTTGGAAAGAAAAACATAGTTAAAAGCTGATGTGTGTTTTATGAACTTAAAATCAACCAAAGCGGTATTTTTCCACCAACAAGCTAAAATAAACAAGTAATTCAGTGATGAAACGCCTGGGGAATCACACATCTAAACGTGCACATCTGCAGCACACCTTATTTTGCAGATTTAATTACAGGTAAAATAAATTTAAGTTAATTCAGTCTGATGGGATTGTTTTTTTTCCCTCACACCAGAATGTGGCGTGTTGTTGAAGATTATATCTATATGATATTACAGCCAATTTAATATCAATATATTACATATTGATCATTATATCGATCGCCATCAGTGAACTATTCCCGCAGGTAAACTATAATATAATGATTCGGTTTTATAATAAAACACTATAGAGGACAATATACACACAATATGAAACTTGAAATAGTCAGAGTTCAACGTTCTATTGCCGTTGAAGGGGGGAAAAATGGAAAAAAATATTTTGTGTGATCTCATATTTTATTTAGTTATTTATTCATGGGCAAAATCACATACTGAAACTCTCATTTGCTATTTACTATAGAGACGGATACTTTTATTCATAAAAAGCATGAAATGTAGTGAGAGGGGTTAGTTGTATTGCTTTTATTTACGGTGGGTATAAGGGTTGTTATTATTTCTCATCAGCCATCTCCACCCAAACCAATCAAAATGCTTTCAGCAGTATTAAAAACATGTCCTTAAAAGTTACTTTGGTAAGAAAATTGACAAATAAAAGCAGTCTGAATAATCATTCATTAACAATTCCACAGGCAAAAGAAAGTGGGACTGGATGTGACACAAATGCAATAATGAAGACTCAATAAACATCTAAAGCTGTTCGGCTGACTAGCAAGCAAACAAACAAACCCTAAATAACTTCAGATTTGTTATGAATCTCAACCCACTCACTGCTGAGTCACTGCTCAACCAAAACACTTGATATTCGTAGACACTGCAAATTTGTGTGTCAAAGCTTACTAAATTTGAACCCGAAACTTAAAATTTGCATAGAGAAAGGCAAAATCCTACAATTCCCATTGAAATGACTGGATTTTACCAACAACATTTTTCCAGGCAAAGGTAAATGTGACTGCCGAATAGTTCAAAAGTTGTAATTCCTAATGCCTGACTTTTACTTTTTGCATGTGCCTGTAGACAATGAGCGCATGTTGGTGTTATGCTGTGTGATATTGCAAGAGGGAAGGTGTTTGGTATAATTAGGGAAATATCAGCGATATCGCCCTACTCTCTTCTCTCTGCGATGATGAGCCGTACTGCCGGGTCTGTTGTTGCCTAATTCCTGCTAACAGCAGCCGGTGTAATCACACACCCCAATTAGCCACCCCTGCGCCCCACTTCCCCCAACCACTTCCTCTGCACGCCTCTCCTCACCACGCTGCGTAATGAGCTTTCATCTGTCGCTGCAGTCCTTATAGGAAAAGAGCAGAAAAGAGCACCTCAGTCACAGTATACAATCAGTTATTCGTGAGATCAGAGAGAGACTTATATTCGCTCGGCTTGATTTTTTGCCACTTATTGCAATTATTATGTGTTGAATTATTGTGTCTCTAAATCCTAGATTCTTAGACTTATTTTAAAAGAAGCCTGGCTTTTACATGTACAGTAATGATGTGCTTATATTGGAGTGTAAAATGAGAGAGTTGCGCCCTCAAGGAGGAGAACCCCAAAGAGTGATCAATATCAGCATGCTCATCCGTATTCCAGCACCTCCTCTCTTTTCACTGTCGGTTTGTGCTCTTATCTCTGCATGTCCTCGGCAAATCAATGAGCCAGTCGTTAGTACTGGTTGGTCTAAAGAGCCTGCCTGTTCAGCACAGAGAAATGTCCCATATTAGAACAAGCCCAATGAATCTTCATGATTGTATGCTACGTTTCTGGCTGATGGATTGTGGGATAGTCTAACAGACAGTGGCAGAATTCATTCAGAAACACCTATTCTGGCCTTTATCTCTTGATGTATGCAATGTTTTACCTTAAAAGTATGCCTACTAACAGGATTCTATTTTAAAATTCAAAAATTGCAATTTGTATACAGTGGGAACCTAGAAGTCTGAAACCACTAGAATGCTTTTATTTTGCATTTTTCTTATTGGACACAACATGCTTACTTAAAAATTATACAAATATATTATCAGAAAGAATAACACTTTCAGTGAAGAGTGAGCTGAAAAATTCAAATACTTAAAAGGAATCAGCTGTATCCATTTTATGCATATAAGTATGTTGTCACATCTAGCATCTTTTTCACTTGTCATCACCAATCCTGTGCTGTAAAAGGGGATATTTGATGTTATTGTGATTTCACATTTTATAAAACCTCTGCTACAGGAAGGTCATGATACTTCACAGAGCAAAAGCGTACTAGTTCTTTCAAACAGTGATAAACTGAATTTGATCTGATACAAGCCACTGCTGCTGTATAGTATACTACAGAGATGGAGGTCTTCACACAAGTCTTAAGGCGCAACAAATGGTCATATTTAAATGACATGCAAATATTAGATGCTGAGGGTTGGGTTTTGTCATTTGTGTGAAGATTGAGTGAAATGATGCAGGAACCATTTTTCTTTGATTTGTACCATGAATATGTATTTTCTGAAAACATTATTAATGACTCCTTGTTTACATATTCACGCTCATATAAATGCCATTTCACTAATAATGTATGAAAAAAGTTTGTTAAGTTTGAGACCATGTTGTCTATCAAGGGTAATGACGTTTAACGGATATGGATGAAGAAAAACAGCATTAATCTTTGAGAACATCCGTGGCTATTTCCAAAGACACTTCAGTGCTTCTAAAAGAATTAGTTGTTTGAACTAGACACCTTTTTTTTCTTTTGGAATAACAACTTCTTCATGAAAAGTGAGAGAATGTCACCACCATTTGCTTGCCTAAAAGAATTAGAACAAAGAGCGGGATTTGCAAATCACTGCAGCAATGACAGCACTTCCTGTTTGTTTTCCTTCCTCGTTTAGTTTCCATCATAACTGCATGTACTGGTCTCTAAAGTGATTACTCCACACAGCATTAAACCAAACCAAGATCATTAGAAGCATGTATAAAAGTGCACACCAGAATCATTAGAAGTGTGTATAAAAGTGCACAGCTGACCTTTAAATTCAAAAACTCCTTTGTCGGTTTAATTAATAACCTTGAGAAGTATACTGTGATTTGTTTATATAGTTTAGTTTATAATACAGTGATTTTGGGACAAACCTCTTGAAGATGAATTATACAATTTCCACACTATTCGCATAATTAAACAATTCTCCCCACTTGCTATTGATTTAGAACAACAGATTTTCCTGCCCCAAATTTACATCACTGGTTGAGCCAACTTTGCTGTGTCAAGTTGCTTTGACCACTGCAATTTTCAAATAAGCACTACAGAGGTAAAATTTTTACAGGTAAACCAACCTATAAATAACTTAAAGCCGGTTCATACAAAGACAAATGTTCAAAAATAATAAACACTTCAATTTGATTTTTAATTTCTGTTGCATCTTCAACGCAACAGACATTTTTCGAGAGAGATGAAAAAGCTGGCCAAACAATGAGATTTGCGCTTTTGGTGTTAAATGGTGACAGAAAACGTAAAATATTTAAGAAGAGTTTTATTCTTATCTTCATAGTCTGAAATATCAATTCAGGAAAAAACAATAGTTTGCAATATATAATATGAGGATGTGCAACACTAAAGCTTTTATGCAAAGTTTGCCTAGGATTTAGGAACAGTGTGAAATGTCAGCAATCAACAGAGATTGCAAATCTGAATCAAGGCAATCAAAGTCAAAAAGAGAAAAGCCTCATTAAGAGTGACACCATTAGTGACGGTTCTGCAACAAATTCACTATGTACTCTGAACTCTTTAGTTGCACTATAATGATCTGTATCAAAACGTAAATAAGATGACTTCAAAGTAGTAACAAATAATAATGGGCTTGGCAACATCGTTTTATCATATTTTGGATCATTTCTAGTTTCTGTCACACCGCTTGTCTATATTTGCACCATTTGAACTAAAATTGTGGATTACCACTTACCACAAGTGCACTACAAAGCATCGATACATTCTTCTTCCATACTGTAGTGCAAGACGCTATAGATGTAATTTATATTTGTCTGCCATATTTTTCTCATATGTTCGCCTTTAAGACTTTAAGGTACTTTGTACAACATCAAACTATTTTTGTTTTGAAAGTTGTTGCAGGTTACACCAATGCCAGTCACCACTCACCACACCACCTAAACCATACACACAGACTCACACACAAGCAAAACACACACTCACCTCCCAGCCCTCTGCTGAGCTGTTTGTTTAGGAATCTTGGCCTGAAAATTGTATTCCATCGACCATGCTCGCTATCAACACACAATTATCTGGGTTAATCATGTGGAACAGTGGCAAATTCACCTGGGGCTTAGGAACTAATGACATTCGCGTCTGGCCTGCTTTAGTGAAATAGCCCCACACCTGCAGCAGGAGAGACGAGATTGCCAAAGAAAATTTGGTCTCATTTTGTCCCCCTCCCATCTACCGCTGCACCCTCACCCCCTTTTTTGCAACATTCTCTCTCGCTCTCTTTCATTTCCCTGCTCTCTTTTTAAATCTCCCTTTTTTGCTCTTACGACTGTTTACTCTCCCATTTCTTCACCTGTTTCCTTTCATACCTTTTCTTTCCTTCTGTACTTTTTATCCTGTCACCTTTTCATTTTTTAATGATTGTTGCATTTGCCTGTCATTCTTTCAATCTCCTTCTTCCACGTACCCATTGCATTCCTTCAGTTGTCACCTTCTTTGTTTCCATTTTTAAACAGTGAGTCCACCAGAATACATCAACAAAGGCGTCAGAGTTGTCATTGTCAATAGGGCGAAGAATACCATTCTGATCAGCGTATCAAGACTCATCAGATGGGAAATGCATAAAGCACCAGAGCATCAGTCGAAAGCCGAGATGCTCACATGCGCACTGGACGGCGAGATGTGCTCACACTGCATAATCATGGTGCGATTGTGAGCCGGCAGAAAGATGCTGTCACGACATCACCTCTCCCACAATCC
Organism: Tor tambroides; assembly: GCA_021397915.2. Classification (NCBI taxonomy): domain Eukaryota; kingdom Metazoa; phylum Chordata; class Actinopteri; order Cypriniformes; family Cyprinidae; genus Tor; species Tor tambroides. The sequence continues at coordinate 14,010 of JAFVLL020021078.1, read as the reverse complement.
CCCAGCTTTATGAAGTCATTTCAGCCAACTTCCAATACAGGAAGAGAGTCTCATCGCTCATAATTATTTATCGATACTGTGACATACTTTTCTCATCACAGGCCGCATCCATGTGTGAAATAGCAGCGTGCAACTGAGAGATTAATACCTGTGTGATTGTGATAGGCTCCCTGTGTGCTTGGGATAATCAGCAAGGCACCGCCACAGACAAGGCTGCCAATCAATGCGGCACTGAATCAACTCAACTCCTTCCCCCAATCACATGGCTGTTGCATCTAGATCTGGGTAAGTTGGCATACCGTCTTACATGCAAACTGCATTGCCAGCACCCGTCGCTTCTACAATAGAAGATGTGCGTTTACGTTAATCATTATGTCGGATGCCAGGCAAGCACAAATAGAAAGCTATTGTATGGCTATTCAGTCCTAGAAAGCAGAGCACAATATAGCGAACAGCTCGCACGAGAGGCCAGGCGCCATCGAGCACCCTTGTATATGCTGTCTATGTGCACACAAAGCACATCTCCTCTGCAAGTCGACTCCTCCACACTGGGCCAAGATGCTCAAAGTTAATTGAAAACTAAAATAAATAATCAAATTTAAGGCTTAAAGGTGCATTTTAGCACACGCGAAGGAAGCGTGCACATAGGACTGTGGTGGTGTTATCCTCCAAAGTCCATGACATGGTTTAACAGTCTCATAGAATTTATAAAACGCCCCTGAAGGCCCACATAATCTCTCCTTTTTTCCGCTTAATGGGAGATAATACAGGAGCGTACCCTGATGAATCAACACGCAACAGCAGCTTTAGTTTGATAATTAATACCGACGTTGGAAATAGATTTGTGATTTGGCAGCGAAGGTCTCTCAGTCTGATACGGCACAAGCCAAGCCCCCCGTTCCAGCCGGATCTGCATCCATTCAGCTAATCTCATTTTTTCAATAGTGTTAATTCTTTGACTAAAGCCTGTTATCTCATTAAGAGCCCTGCCATGGGATCCGATGGCACCCTGACATCTGTATTCATTCGCCTCAAAATTAGTCCTGACACAAATATAATGAAAAAAATTTCTCCAAACACAGGAGATTAGAAGACGGGCCAGGAATATCAGAAAAATTCCTTTCTATAGAAAGGGTTGTTTTTCTATTTTTTTCCTTCAGAGGTGGTTTAATAACATTTCCATGCTGCCTCTGTATTCGGTTGTTTCATTAAAACCTTGTGTGTATTGAGGTCAGACGTAAATCCCTCCTTCTAAGATCCTTAAATCTTGAAGCTGAACTGGTCTTTTCTACTGCGAGTTTGGGATTCTTCATGTCAGTCTCCGATTCAATGATCAATGACATATTTGATTAGACTGTCGCCTCACTTTCTTTATTAATCTCGTGACCAAAACAATTCCAGACAAAAGAGGCGGATGCTAAGCAAAATCCCTCTTCATCAGGCACCTTACTTCCTCATTCTTCACACCTCCTCCTCCCATCAGTCCCTGCTGCACGAGTACCAGTGCTGATAATTCTCTGCTTGAAAAAAGACATGAAAGCACTCATGGATGAAAGAAACTTGGATTTAATCTTTCTCTCGCTCACACTTCCAGTACACTGTGTCGATCATTTTTCTCAGGAAGAGTGTGGAGAGGCTGGGATGCGAAGGGGGAGGATAGAAGAAAAGAGAGAATGGGTGCAAACTCATTCTGATCATTAGTGAGAAGAAAGAAGTTTTCTAGCTCTAATGTGTATGGTGACAAATAAGATTGTCGTTGATAATGAAAGGAAAAAATTCTTTAAAATGTACTATTTGAATTCAGGTTGGTTTCATTTGATTTTGAAAAACTTTGAAAAGTTTACATTCAATGACTCTAAAATGTCATGTGGTGCAACCATTAAGAAAAAAGTAATTACGTTTGCTTACACCTTGCGAGTGTACACATCTTAATAATTTTGATTTAAGTATTTTTACAAATATCTTGAATTATTAATACATAAATATTACATTCTGGTGGAGTCGCACGTTGCCTCAAAATGGTCATATTATTTAATATTTTAAGAGACTTACTGACCTTGACAAACATTCATGAGGGCCGTCAGGAGTCCTTCAAATGATATCATTTCCTGTTTTGTAGTTTTTTGTTTTTTTTTTAGGCAGTTTTTCAAATATTAATAAGCAAAAAATAAGTTTGGTTAAAAAAAATGTTTCCTAAGAAATAATCATAGTAGTCGGTGCTGATCGAGTCAAGTCCCGACTCGTGGACTTTTCCCGATCCCGCCCCCCTCTCTCTCTCCCACTTCACTTCCTGTCACTGCTATACTGTCCTATCGAAATAAAAGGCGAAAATACCAATAAATTAATTAATTAATTAAATAAAATTTGAAAATTTGTTTGTTTACAAGTGTTTCATTCTTTAAATTAGGCTTTCTCTTCATTATGAGTACAGTTTTTCATTTTATGTCCCTCAAAAACATCAAAATGAATTTTAATTCAAAAATTAAAAACATAAAAGGTCTATTAAAGTCATTGTATGTATGAATTGTGTCATTTGTTTATTTTCAAATAGATTAAGACAAAAAAGGACTGTCATGTCATTAACTCTTACAAACTGACAATAAACCATCAGCACCACTACAGCTGCAGCATCCATATTTATTTCTAAGCTACTAAATTTGGGAATGTTTGGGGGAAAAAATTTAGTAACATTTGGGGCCTAATGTTAACCAATTGAGATTATAGAAATAAGAGGAGAGATTTAAGATGACTTTTCAAATTCAAATGATTAGAAGACAAACAAATAAATCAACAGATAAGGAAAAAGGAAACAAAGAAAGTACAGTAAGATGCACTATATCCACCTTATTTTTCCTGTAAGAGCGGTCACGGCCATTTGTAAATTAAATGTGTCTGGCTTCTGGTCTCATCTGCGCCCAGCTATTTTTAGCTGTGCAAAACAGCTCTTTTTGCTGCTTGATATTGCAAATTGGTGAGTCTTACCATATTATTTTAATGTATTATCTTAATTATGAACTCACTGGCTTGTAGTGCAAACAGTTTTACCATTTACTGCACTTTGTTGTTCTTCTCGTTATTTCCCTACGGCAGCTAATGAACCGGAAATCTCGCATATTCACAGAAAACGGCTTACTTCCGCGTTTATGGAAGTAAGGTGGATACAGTATGTAAATATTATCTCTCCTAAAAAGAGTAGCGGGCAGCACTGGTGGGGTAAAAGAGAGAAGGGTCTGCCAGGCTCAGTGCTAAAGATGGACAGGGGTTTGTTCAACACCTCAGCGTGTGTGACATGTCTAACAGCGGCATGCTGATCTCTCCGATCCTCATTAACCTGCCACAGAGCAGAGAGGGGAAGCACGGGGCACAGGGGCGCACAGCAATCACAGAACTCATTATGGACCCTAAAAGAGTTGGCCAGAGCGAGTGCGCAAAAGAGAGAGAGAAACAGAGAATAGCCAAAGGAATGAACTGGCTGGCATCTTTGGAAAATTAAAGAACAGCTTTTTGCTGAAGAGTTCTCTGTAAATGAGATATAAGTGGGATTCACACAATGCAGAAGACGTTCACAGCACTGCCGACTGAGGCCCCAGAATTTGATTCAAATCAACTGTCTGTTTTCCTCCCTGATAATATAAAAGCAGTCATCCAATGCCCTCTCCAGAGACAACATGCCAGGCCTCAGGCCCTTTGAGCAAAAGCCCAGACAAAGCATCATCTCAGAATATGACCTCCGGAGGGCCCACTCATAAACAGGCAGCACTCAAAGGAAGAAGGGAGCATAATTGTGGAGGGGACAGTGGTCCAACACCAGGTCCCCTGGCTGAGAGGTCTTGAATCCAGAAACAGTCATTTTCTCTTCTTGGCTAGCATATGTATCGGTAATTGTGCCCCCTGGGTGTGTCCTCTAGATGAATAGTATGATCCAAAAAATGAGAGCCATGTATACAAGCACTCTTTGGACTTTGGCCTGCACCGAATCATATGGAGTGCAGTTTAAAGTTAATTGTCACAATAAAATGTCATGTAGTGTAACCATCAAGAATAACAATGGCATATTTCCTTACACCTTGAATACATGTGAGTGTACACATCTTAATACTTTTTTAAATCAATTTTTATTTTTTCAAAATGAAAAGTATTTTTTACAAATATCTAGAATTAATAGGCTGCATAAATATTATGTTAATTGCCACAAATAAGTGTTAAGTGCCACACATAATTAGCCTATCTTTGTTGCAAAATTATATCATTTTTATATAGCCTATTTTAATTGGACAATAATAAATACTGGATTTTCTTTTAAAAAGGTAGCCTAACTGATTTTAATTTTTGGTTACACTTTATTTTAAGGTGTCCTTGTTACAGTGTAACCATACATTTAAATACTGAGTAATATTAATTAACTACATGTACTTAGCCTATATGGTTAGGTTTAGGATTAGGGTTTGGCTTATTACTTGCATGTAAGTATGCATACTGTTATTAATAGTAAGTACATGTAAAGTGTAACAAGGACACCTTAAAGCAGTGATCCTCAAATCTGGCTCGCGAGATCCACTTTCCTGCAGAGTTCAGCGATATTTACATTTACATTTAGAAAGTGGATCTTGCGATCCAAATTTGAGGATCAATGCCTTAAAGTGTTACCAAATTTTTCATGTTAACTTAACATTAAACATTTTTCATTCATGTGCGCATTCACAAAAATTAGAGGGACGCCAACTTTAAGAGGCCTTTTTGCTTGCTTTGCAGTAAACTTTGGCATATTTTATTTATTTATTTGTGCGAGCGAGTTTAGTGTCAAGTATTTGCGTCTAGTCGCCTCTTTTATCCGTATCTCCAAGAGAAAGTGCTAAGAGATTAAAATGCTTCACCGCTTGTCGTTAAACCTCCTGAGGTAATTGTTTTGGACAGTTCTATCTCTCTGGGACAAAGACCCTCGGTGATGAGGGGGACGAACAACTGCGCGAGCCGTGCGGGTGACAGTCGAGCCGCGGGAAAATATCGTGCGGGGGGTTGTGGGCAAGCACCGGTAATGAATCTGCCAACAGACGCCGTGGAAGAAAGAAAAAAAATTGAATCTGAGGTGATATGACCGAATCCGACTCCCCCTTATTCATTAAAACCTACCTTAAAACATCAATTCATTGCGGTGGTTTGACGAGGGTCGGGACTGACAGAGATGTTTAAATTGGTTGCGGTGGCGGAAGCGGATGTGACAGGTCCAGGTGTAATTATACGCGCCAAACTCGCGACTCAGATTAACAGTGCGGCGCGTTGCGTCAAACATTAAAGACAGATCTGCACTGATGAGGCGCTTCACTTCATCTAAGTCAAACTCCACCATCTCTCGGAACATCTCAGGGGTCTGTTTGCCTTTTCCAATTATAAAGGTGTGACAATAGACCCAACGAATGTATTGTAATTCTTTCATGCAAGAATGACTGTAGAGGAAAATGGAGAACATTGAGGTTTGATCAAAATGTGCCAATTTGATTCATGTTTATTTCAAATGTACAGTTATTATCTGAGCTCCCGTGTCTTATTCATAAAACAGTGATTTATTTTTCAATCTCACCACTGTTGTTTCAGCTATCTGGGATCAGATTTTGGATAAATCCCACAGTTCCCTGGGGTGAGTGCTTCTTCCATATTGTGACAGCTTTCAAGAGCTGAAGCAACACTGCTCTCTAGTGGTCAATTTTTATAAGACAGAGGCCATAGTTTTGCATTAACCAAATTAAATGCATAACCTTCTTGCAAATGTGAGTAGCCTATATTTTCTTTTTGCACAAATTCAAATCTAAGTAAAACCAAATTTCTTGTTCTCTGAACAATATAATAATAATAATAATAATAATAATAATAATAATACATACATACATACATACATAGATGTGACACAATGTTACTATATCACCAGGAAAAAAAGTTTTGTGAATTTAGTAGGCCTATATTTTGGAGGAGGCCAAACATGTCATTACATTGTTTAGAGCTTAAGAAAAAAAAATGAAAAATAACATTTTTGAAAAATTATATTTTATTCATATGTTATGCTATGTCCTCTGTAGAGGAAACCAGTCCTGTTTTTTTTGTTTGTTTGTTTTGTTTTTGTTTTGTTTTTTTAATAAAAAGACATGAATAGACATGAAAATGCAAAAACAGGGGGATTTTTGATTTAATCACAAATCAATTTTTATTTTTATACCAAACTTTATATAAAGATGAACAACTCAAATTCCAGAAATGTTGGGACATTTTTAAAATTTGAATAAAATGAAAACTAAAACACTTTCAAATCACATGAACTCATTTCAAATTTGATGCCTGCTACAGGTCTCAAAAAAGTTGGCACAGGGGAAACAAAGGCCTGAAAAAGCAAGAAATTTTGAAAAGATTCAGCTGGGAGAACATCTAGCAACTAATTAAGTTAACTGACATCAGGTCTGTAACATGATTGGCTATAAAAGGGATGTCTTAGAGAGGCAGAGTCTCTCAGAAGTAAAGATGGCCAGAGGCTCTCCAATCTGTGAAAGAGTGTGTAAAAAAATTGTGGAATACTTTAAAAACAATGTTCCTCAACATCAAATTGCAAAGGCTTTGCAAATCTCATCATCTACAGTGCGTAACATCATCAAAACATTCAGAGAAATGGGAGAAATCTCTCTGCGTAAGGGACAAGGCTGAAGGGACGGGCATCCTTTGTTGGATGCCCGTGGTCTTCGACCCCTCGGACTAAATGGGCCCAGGAGTACTTCCAGAAACCACTGTCGGTAAACACAATCCGCCGTGCCATCTGCAGATGCCGACTAAAGCTCTATCATGCAAAAAGGAAGCAATATGTGAACATGGTCCAGAAGCGCCGTTGTGTCCTGTGGGCCAAGGCTCATTTAAAATGGACTGTTTCAAAGTGGAAAAGTGTTCCATGGTCTGACGAGTCCAAATTTGACATTCTTGTTGGAAATCATGGACGCCGTGTCCTCCGGGCTAAAGAGGAGGGAGACCTTCCAGCGTGTCATCAGCTTTCAGTTCAAAAGCCAGCATCTCTGATGGTATGGGGGTGCATAAGTGCATACATTATGGGCAGCTTGCATGTTTTGGAAGGCACTATGAATGCTGAAAGGTATATAAAGGTTTTAGAGCAACATATGCTCCCCTCCAGATGACGTGTATTTCAGCAGGACAATGCAAAACCACATACTGCAGCTATTACAACAGCATGGCTTCGTAGTAGAAGAGTCCGGGTGCTGAACTGGCCTGCCTGCAGTCTAGATCTTTCACCTATAGAGAACATTTGGTGCATCATTAAACGAAAAATATGTCAAAGATGACCATGAACTCTTCAGCAGCTGGAAACCTATATCAGGCAAGACTGGGACCAAATTCCAACACCAAAACTCCAGAAACTCGCAACCTCGATGCCCAGATGTCTTCAAACTGTTTTGAAAAGAAGAGGAGATGCTACACCATGGTAAACATGCCCCTGTCCCAATTATTTTGAGACCTGTAGCAGGCATCAAATTTTAAATGAGCTTATTTTGTGCATACAATTGTAAAATTTCTCAGTTTAAACATTTGTTAGGTTATCTATGTTCTATTGTGAATAAAATATTGTCTTATGTGATTTGAAAGTCTTTTAGTTTTAATTTTATTCAAATTTAAAAAACGTCCCAACATTTCCGGAATTTGGGTTGTAACTGAATGATTTGATATACCATTTTTCTTTATGCAGGTTTTTATCAGGTTTTCCACTTATATATAATGTATCTATAAACTGTATCTAATTTGCATATTAATGTGTTTTTGGGGCAACATATAATGAAAAAATAAGTGTAATTGTGGGAGTAATAATTGTTGTGTCTCCTAAAATGCCTAATAAACATGCTTTAAGTCCTGGTGTCCTACAGTGGACATGTATGAAATTGATCTCCTGTTTCATAACAGAAAGTCATATTTTGATTTGAAATCCCAAAAATTATCCTGAGATGTTGATTTATCACAAACAATTTGAAAATTAGTCAGATTTAAATGATCACTACAAAATCTTATCATATTTCCAAGGGTGTTATATTTGACCACTAAATTAATGTCATGGACAAAACTCCATGTATATATCACGTTATGTATATTTGATATATATTTCCATAATAATTATATTATTATATTATGTCTGTCAATGATAGGCCACTTCTAAATCATCTGATATTTGACTTTATCATAATTGTCATTATGGTGGCTCTAGATTTTTTGAGGGATACTTATTCAGTAGACTGCAGCTGACCCAGAGAAATGGGTGACATTTCTTTTTTTTTTCTTTTTTTTTCTCATGAGAAATTTGAGATCACAAGAAATGTTGTTCTGTTATTTTTGAGGTGGCCAAGGCGGTCATATAGCAAGAGGTCAAAGTTTCTGCATTAATGGCCATTCAAATATATCAGTGTATTCTGACAAAAATTTGCAAGCAGCATTTAAATCATAAATATTTTGTTAAATTATAGATGTTTTACCAGTACTTTTTGGAGTTACTGCCACTGAGATAAACGGGAATGTTAATGAACTTATTTGGTTGTACACAGTGTTACATTTTACATGGGAAAGGGGAAGTGGTGTGTGGCCAAGTGTGGTGACCCATACTTGGAATTTGTGCTCTGCATTTAACCCATCCAAGTGCACGCACACAGTAGTGAACACACTACCCAGAGCAGTGGGCAGCCAATGCCGCGGCGCCCGGGGAGCAGATTGGGGTTCGGTGCCTTGCTCAAGGGTCTCACCTCAGTTGTGGTATTGAGGGTGGATAGAGTGCTGGTTATTCACTCCCCCCACCTACAATCCCTGCCGGACCTGAGACTCAAACCCACAACCTTCAGGTTACAAGTCCAACTCTCTATCCATTAGGCCACGACTGCCCCGTTTATGTTTCATTAACATAAAGGTTAATGAAATAGTTTATGAAGCTGGTTGAAGAGTACAGCACCTATATCATTTTTTTCATTCATGACCAGAGGATTTGACTGCACTAAAGGACTGCAAACTGGAATCTCATAATTTAGTATGATTGATTTTAGCTTTTTATTATGAATGATATTTTGTTTAGTTCAATGAAATTACTGCAATAAAAAGAAAAAACAACAAAGAATAAAAAAGCATAACAAAATCTGGAGCCAAGGAAAAAAATAGAATGAAAGAAAATAAATCAATATATAGACATGAAAAATATTACCAAAAAACTGTTGCATTAATAATAAGAACTGGATAGGCCGTTTCTCCACTTTTTCTGTTTCTATAGTTTCTACAGTTGTAGTGCTTGATCAAAATTTTCACCTGTATCTGATTATGACTTTTTATCAGTCTTAAAGCAATAGCTCATCCGGTAGTAAAAATTCAGTTATCACATTTTTTTTTTCTTCTCCACAAAAATAGAGGTTTAGCAGAATGTTGGGGTTGCTCTTTTTCATACAATGAAAGTGAATGGCAACTAGGAGCTTTTCAGAGCTGTGGCTGTCAGTAGAATAAAAAAAGTGAAAAACAAATTTATCATATCTGATGAAATTATCATTGATATTTATAAAATCTTTTCTGTAAACCCTGTAGCACCCCCTTGTGGCCCCCGGGGTACATTTAATTATTGCTTTAATGAAAATTTGATCAAAATTTGATTACTTTCAATTATATTCTCATGTAAAATATCCTCCTTAATCTCCTTTTGTGGTACATGGAGGGCAGAAAACAATACACATTCAGAAAAGGGGGAGTAAACGACAACAGAAAAAAAATTACTTTAAACATAGGGAAAGTATAATTGTCATTATAGTGCTGTCAAACAATTAATCACGATTAATCGCATCCAAAATAAAAAAAAATTGTGTACTGTGTATATTTATTATGTATATATAAATACACACACATGCATGTATATATTTCAGAAAAATATGTTATGTTTATATATATTAAATATATTTGTTTATATTCTAAATTATATGAGTATAAATACAGACATGCAAATACATGTAATATTTTCAAAATATATACTGTATGTATGTGTATTTATATATACATAATAAATATACACAGTACACACACATATATTATGCAAACAAAAACTTTTATTTTGGATGCGATTAATAGCAATTAATCGTTTGACAGCACTCTACACACATTCCTCTCGCAGTGTGAATGGCTGATTCTCTGTGTCTCTGGCTGATGCTTTGCTGACTGATGGAATGAGCAGGAGAATCAGGCCAGTGAGCAGGCAGAGGAAGGCAGCAGTGGGAGCCAGCATAAAAGATGGACCATAGTGCACACTGAGCTGCAGACTGGGGCACACTAAGCGTCTGCGCTGGAGGCCGTACCGCTCTAAAGAGTCTGAGACCTGCACCCACACAGCAAACAGCATCACTACAGACATGATTAAGATACCTATATGGGAAAAAAGAGAAAAAGAGTGAATGTTTCAGCCAAATCACTATAGAATCATTGGCAATTGGATGTTTTGGCAACTTTTTTCTCACCCCCCGTTATAAAGAGAGCACCTCCAGTCTCATAAAGGCGATGGTTGGTCCCTGGGGTGGCACAAATTGTGACGAACCCACCAATCATAACCAAGATGACACCCAGCACAAATATAACACACCAAAAGGCCCTTTGCACTAACAATGCAAATCAAATCATATTATGTTATTTTGACAACAGTAAATGAGAAAGAACTGCAAAAAGAGCAAACTGTTCCTTGAGATCTCACCTGTGGCAGAGTCTGAGGTTAGAACACTGTTGGGAAGTCCAGAAACTGGAGCATGAGACAAGTAGGCTGGCACGCAGACCTTATGGGAAGGTTGATTGGCTGGTGAAAAATGAAGCAGTATATTTACAAGAAAGAGCAAACACTCAGGTGTTGTGGTTCCTCTGCAGAAAAGATGCAAATCAAGTTCATTTAAAAATAAGTATCTTTAGAAAAGAGAAAGAGAAGAGCAGGTGTGTCAAGATTTAAAAGTATACAGAGCATTCAGAAAGTATTCAGAACCCTTGTTTTTCATATATTTTTTTCATGTTGCAGCCTAGTGCTAAAATCATTTTTTCACATATGAAAGAATTAGAGGAACTTTGGAATAATCAGACTTAGACTCTTGTCTAGAGCAGGCCACCCGACCAAACTGAGACAGGCCTTGGTAAGAGAGTTGACCAAGAACCTGATGGTCACTGTGGTTGAGCTCCAAAGATCTGTGTGGAGATGGGAGAAACATGCAGAAGGACAGCCATCACTGAATACTCCACTAATCTGGACTTTATATATAGGCCGGGGCACACTGCAGTGACAGATACAACCAACAGCAACAGACATGTTTATTGGGGTTTGGCAAATCAATGTGTTACCCTTTTGCTGTTGGTCGTTACTTGATTTTGCTGATTGAACATGTTGAATCTGTGTTTGTCATCTATTAGAATGTCTGAGAAGTGTCATGCTGTAATCTGGTGACTGTTGGCATTGATCAGTGTCTGTCAGTGTGGTGTGAATTAGCCTTATGACAGAATGGACCAATAGAATAGAGTGCATATCCTTTTGAGAAATCAATTATAATCAATTTTTAATAAAACACAAGACTACATTATAAAACTCTAAGAGTAGTAGGCTATTTAATATCTGTTGTTCTCCGGTTGTCAGTCAGAATGACTGACAACATACAATGTGAAAAAAATGTAGTTGCAATAAATGCATTAAGAATCAACTGCAGCCACGGAGGACTATTATTCTGCTGCGTGAAAACTGCGGAAGAACTGATGAAGACACGGTTTGATCTTTGGCTGACCAATCAGCAGAAAGGGGCGTTTAATTCCCGCCCACATGTAGAAATCAAATATTCAAGCTGTTTATTCATTTTTCTACCTCTGAACGAAAAACGAATATTTAAGCTTAATTCTCAGTTTTTCGTTTTTTTGGGGGGGGGGGGGAACTGAAAAAGGAGCCATTTTCTCATTTTTCTACTTTCAATATTAAATCAAAAAATGAATGAACGAACACGGATTCATAAGGCTATAAGTGTTGAGGGTAACGCATTAAGTAACGCAAGTTTTGTAATCAGATTACTTTTTTCAAGTAACTAGTAAAGTAACATTACTTTTTAATTTACAAGAAAATATCTGAATTAATTTTTTTTAGTTGCTGACCTTTGATGATCCAATTCTACCATACTAATTAGCGATGGGCAGTAACTAGTTACAGTAATAACATTACTTTGTGCAGTAACTAGTAGGCTTAGTGTAATTAATTACTAATAAGATTTCAGTAATAATATTACAGTTACCATCCATAAAACAGCTCATTACTTAGTTACTTTTGATGCCTCAACCCCTACTGATTTGAAGTCCAACAATCCAATAATTCCAGAATTTATTTTCATAAGTTTCATGACTCGCACAGGCACATGAATCACCAGTGCAGCAGGCAAGCTTGAAATATGGAAAAGTTTACATTCAGCGGATGGAAATATTGCCATTACATTGATTTTGTGAGAAGAAAAGATGATCTGAACACCGATGTGTAAGTTGCGGTGTTAGTTTACTCTGGCTTTACATGCCTTGCCCACCCACATCCCTCTGATCCTGATAGAAATTGTATTACTATAATTAAACATCTTTTTAGGAAACAAAACATTTTCATATTAACTTATGTGATTTCTTTTGATAAAATACTTCATGAAATATTATTGTATATGGGTAAAAGAGAAATTATTGCTACAGTTAGCTTCAAGCTACACAATTAATGACAATAATACAACACTTTATCCTAAACATCACTATCAATCACCATTGAGCGTTTGTAATAACTTCTGGCTGCAATCCAAAGGGGGTTTTGGTCAAATGATGAGGCAGAAATATATTGTTAGTAACTACTAATTTTATGGGTAAGATAAGCAATAACAACTGTGTGGCGTGAAGGAAAATAATGTCACAGTAGTGTAACTAATTACTGTTGCCAGAAAGTAAATAACGTAATAATATTACTTTTGAAAGTAGTAAATATTAATGAGTAATAAATGTAATTTTTTTGAGTAAGGAGCCCAACACAATAAGCAAAAAATGACTTCTCCTGCATTCTATACTTCATGCAATCCAAAATGGCAGCACAGCTGAAAGGTTTGTTTGAGCTGCGCCCTCTACTGTACAGACGTAAATTTACATTTCCTTCAGCCTGAATCATATTCGTTCACGTTTGGTGTGAAAGGGCCTTTACACTGCCCAAAAATAGAGCTTTCTTTATTATTAAAAACAAGCAAGCAATCCCAGCCCAGATGAGAAAAAGTCACAGAAAAGTAGTGTAACACATTACTTTCCATAAAAAGTAACTATAATGCAATGAGTTACTTTTTAGGAAGTAATGCAATATTGTAATGCAATACTTTTAAAAGTAGCTTTCCCATTCACTGGCTACAACATACAATGTGAAAAAAAAAATTATACTTTCTGAATGCCCTGTACAGTAGGGGGGTACAAAATTCAGCACCATTTACCTAATGAAATGGAGTCCAAACTACTGAGAATATAAGACAGCAACATAGTTTTGGCCCAGATCCGGCCCACATCTGGCCCACATCTGGCCCGCATGTATTTCACACGGGCCAGATGTGGGCCGGATCTGAGCCGACACTGCTTGCTGTCTATATAAATACATAAATATACATCTCAGAAAATTTGAATATGGTGAAAAATTTCATTTTTTCTTGTAACTTATTTCAAAAAGTGAAACTTTCATGTATTTTAGATTCATTACATGTAAAGTAAAACACTTCGAAAGTTTTTTGTTTTAATTTTGGTGATTAGAGCTTACAGCTTATGAAAGTCAAAAATCAGTATCTCAAAATATTAGAATATTTATATTTGAGTTTCAATAAATGACCATCCCTACAGTATAAATATCCCTACAGGGTATCTCTTGTTCTTTGAAACCACAATAATGGGGAACACTGCTGACTTGGCAATGGTCCAGAAGACGATCATTGACACCCTCCACAAAGAGGG
>JAFVLL020021077.1:17500-26838 GCA_021397915.2 Tor tambroides | reverse complement strand
TTGATAAATTAGGATGGAAATGAATTCTTACACTGTCTTCAAAACACTGCATGGTGAACAAATTATTCCCCTTTTTGCAATTAACAGGACATTTTTGTATGAAATGGAAATGGCTTTAAAGGTAGTAAAGGTCATGTGTATCGAACCATGGTGGCTTTGCAATTACAGCCAGTCAGAATGTTGATTTGGAGGCTTTGCCCAGGCATAGATGGAAAAATTAATAAGTTGAAGTCTCTTTGTTGAAAAGATCGCTGTTGATTATATGACATTATGTGACAAAGAAGACAAGCTGCGGATGATTTTTTCCACATGAGTTTAAGTGGGATAAAAGAACTGGAGAGCGACCTTCAAATGTCAGAAATGCCTTTTAGTTTGGTGGACATGAACTGAAAACTTTATGCTGTTTAACGGTTTCTCACTTTTGATCACAGCTGCATGAAACATGCCATTTTTAGCATTGGTAAAGATGCACGAGCTGCCTGTTCTGATGTCAGATTCACTCATTTAAATTCAACCAATTATCTTCTCTCTCCTTTCACCATTTTTTGTCTTCCATATGATTTTTTAAAGCATGCGTCAATGTAAACATGCACGGGTGTCATCAGAGCGCTGGACCGCGGGCTCGATGGTGTAAGGAAGGTGTGATGTGAAGGCGTGATATTAAACGTGACATGTCACCATAACACAGAGTTCTATATCTTGACAGGATGTCTATACATCACTAGCTTTTATATTTCAAAGTAATGATAGGCTTTTGAAAGCATCATGGCTGTCCAGCTCAAGCTGAGAGGACGCTAGTCAGATCTGTGCTGCCAAGAAGTATTTATAGTGAATGAAATGACCTTGTTTTCTTCATTTTTTATTGTGAGTGTTCGGTTGTACTGGAAACGGAACAGAATAGTGAAGCACATTTACAATGACAAAGACTGCAAGTGATCTTATCAAAACCAAGAGCAGTAGTATTGATTAAAATAGAAAGTTAAAAAAAAACACACGGTAAATAGATTTGAGCAAGTTACAATGCTAAAAGAATGCTATAGTACAACCTTAATTGTATGTTAGCTTACCTTATACAACAAATAATTATATTTAACAAGATATATTCATATATATCTATCTATGTTTTTATGTAGATATATAAAATTATATATGGAAATATATTTTATATTAATATATTTATATATCATATAATTTTCATATGCATATATATATATAAAAATTAAATTAAATTATAATTAAAAATTTTGTTGTGCGTGTATACACATATAAACTCTCAATGTATATTATATAACATATATTTAATAAAATATTCTAAGAAAAATCTATGATGTATATATAATTTCTGGCAAAAAAAAATTATATTATATTCAATATGACTTATACTTATTTTAAAAGTTAAGTAAATGGTTGGTCTAAGATTTGAATATTTCATCTTTTATTTAAATGTGTTATATATTTTGATTGTTTTTGTGTGTGTGTTAGTTTTAGGGTGTTTTATGTTTGTGTTACCCTGCTGGTGTTTACATGGGTCACACTGTTACTAATATTTCATAAAATTGCATTTTTCTCTTTATTTCTTTATTGTGAATATGGACATGGTTTTACATAAGGAAGATTTATAACATATTACAAAAGCCCTATTTTTGGCTCAATTGCATTTGTCCTGTCAGATCACTACAAATGATCTAAAAATAACAATTTCTAGAGTCTTCATAATGAGTCTTATTCAGAAATACATAATAAACATTAATGTACCAGACACTGGGACATTAAGTGGCACTGAATGAGACCGATTAGGACGCAAATGCCATGTTGCCTCTTTTACATCTGCATTCCAGATGATCTACGAAAGCTCTTCTCCAGCAGTATTACGGGTTGAATGTGGCCCAGGTGTGGTTTGTGATATATCACAGGTTTGGGGGATCAGATATCTCACAGACAGCAGCAGTAACAGGTTTGGAGAGGGTGTGAGAATCGGCGGGTGACACAGGTGCCGCCCCCATTAAAACACTCCACAGTGTGCTGAGTTTGTTCATGTTATTTGTAGGGTGAGTAATTGGATTCCAGACGTGTCATCAAAGCATATTAGAAAACAATCCGATGTGAAATCACACGGCGGGCTAAAAGGCCACGTGCCGCTTACCATCGAGAATAAACAAAATCCATGATGTCATTTTCCTTTGGCCCGTCCAATCAATCATTTCCCCTCCCCAGCTTCATGTGTAATTTCCCACAGAAGTTCATTGCTCATTCTCTCTTGATCTGCGATTCTCTTCTGCAAACACTCAGGCAATCTTTCAAAATTCATTACAGGTTTGGAGAAGTGTAAGAGACGCTGTTGCCGTGACCTTTAACCTTTGCTTTTTTAATGCAATCTGCTTCATCCATCAGTGCTGGGAAGGAAGAGTCCGACAGAATTCATCTCTGACAAGTTCAGGAAGTATTACATTTCTGTTGCATTTGCATCCACCCACATATAATGACACGACATACGCACACACACAGCAGACAATATCACGGCACAACCCGTGACGAATAAAGCTTGGAAATATATCAAATTAAACTGAAATCTAATTATCAAAACCTTAAAGGGATGGTTCACCTGAAATGAAAATTCTGTCAACATTTACTCTTCTAAACCATCATGAACACTGTATGAGATCTAATGGTGTTTCGCACGCGAACATCAGTTCTGAATATGTGAATGGACTGGAAAAGGAATGAAATGGAATTTTTTGTAGTGCAAACATTCTGCTAAACATCTCTTTTTGTGTCCCACAGAAGAAAAAAGTCATGGGTTTGGAACGGCCTGAGTGTGAGTAAATGATCTGGTTACACTTTATTTTGATAGTCCACTTTAGAAATTCTACTAACTATAAGTAACTTTGTAACTACAAGTCAACTACCTGTCAACTAATTCTCATTAATTTGCAACTACATGTCTACTAACTCTCAGAGTAGACTGTTACGGTAGGTTTAGGGTTAGTAGAATAAGTTGACATATACTTGCAAAGTTTCTCATAGTCAGTATGTTGTATGTTGTGGACCCATCAAAATAAAGTGTTAGAAGGTATTAAGCAGACAGTCTACTAATACTCTAATGACTGCTAGTTGACATGTAGTTGCAAAGTTACTCACTGTTAGTAGAATGTCTGAAGTGGACTATATCGAAATAAAGTGTTACCAATGATTTTCATTTTTGGAGTGAATTGTTCCTTTAAAACTCTCCCGATGTGTTGGGGTCAATTCGATCCACACTCGACTGTCATACTGTTCAAAACACTGGTTTAACTATTTATTTCTTCTAGAAATTTTGTGAATATTTCTAATTTAGGGTCATGAACGTGCATGCAAGGTTTCGACGTGTCAGATAAAAAATATAAAACCTTTAGCTTGTCAGACACTGAAATATGAAATGCATGAGAACTTGAAATTTAAGATTCAAGGTTTACTCAAAATTGAGACTCGTCTTCTGAATCATCCAAGGAAAATTGAATTCCACTGAAAAGAAGTTTGAGAAACAAATTTGACCCTCACAAGGAATTGAGAACCAGACTAAAAGGTGGAAGTAGTACAAATAGCAATAAATATTACTTACACAATCTCAAAGAATGTTAAATAATATTTATACCTCAAATAGTGTGCAAGTAGTCACTACAAGTAGTTGTGACAAAAAATGTGACTTTCTTTCTTTTTTATGTCCGTGCAGCGAATGAATATAAAACTATGTGAGTGAAATTGACCTCTAACACAATAGAAATAACACTGTAAAACAGAAGGGAATTATTAATATATTCATTTATTCTTATTTATTTTAGAATTAATTTTCACACATTTCATATTTTTAGTCTCTTATAAGCTACAAGAGGTTTTTGTTTTTTTCATAGTGACAATTTTTGGCAAATTGCAGGGAAACCAATGTGGGTAAGTTTGACCCACAACACAAAAGTTGCACCCACTTTTTGAACACAACAGGTTTAGTTTGGCACTTACTTTTAGAAGCATAATTATGATATAAACTTTTTATCCTAATGAATGTCATATCGCATGAGCACAGCTTGTAAGGTTATTTTTTAAACATACTGAATAACAGTATGAAGGCTGGTCCGTGGAACTGAAATGTTTCCCGTCCTGACCATTCACTCTCTAACACACTCAAATTAAAATCAAAATACAACATCTTGGCTAAAGAACAAGTTAAAAATGAACATTCTGAGACAAAAACAAATTAAGCTCTATTGACAATGTCTGTGACGTACTGTTGAATAGCACAGAAAATCATTTTGACAAACAAAACAATAATTACATTTACAGTAATGCATTTACAATGAAAGTCTATAGTGCAAAACACAGCACTGGAATACATGTTAAAATACACTGTACAGCAAGAAAAGCCAGGCTTAAACATGATATGTTCAAGAATATGTGAAAGAGAGACGTGCATCCACCTAGAACACTAAACCCACTACTAAAATGACGACTGTAGACCTCAAAAAAATTCAATTTTTTGATTTCAACATAAAAAAAAACAGCTTTTAAACCCTCGGAATATCTTCCATAGACTTCCTTTGTAAGTGCATTATTGAAAACACATTTGTTTAACAAACGATTTGGAATTATTGTTATTGTCTGTCACAGATGTTGCCGATAGACTTGAATGTTCTAAGGTTTTCATAACTTAAAACATTCTTAGAATATATTTTTGTTAGATGGTATAGGATATTTTAGAGATTTCACAATTTCTAATAAAAGCAAAGGTTAAAGATTTCAAGTTATGTTCTCTCAAGTTATGTGGCGCATTAAAATAGCTAATCAGAGGTACTTTAATTAAGAGGCGTCATCAGTAATCACCTCTGTAAGAAAGAAACAGTCATATTCATCGTGTATTGTTATCTTTCATTTAAGAAGGGAGAGAAAAAATGTAATTCACAGTTACAACTCCAATTATCCTCTTGTGATAGGAGCTGTGCTGATGACCTCATGATTGACAGAATTATCACATAATGGAGCACACACTCATTTCAGCGCGTAAAGTGTTTAACACGCCACGTCCCGATAAGCTCAAACCACCGGCAACCAGTCGTACAACCTCCAAACTCCTCCGCAAAAATACCCTCGACTTCATTTAACACGGACCTTGTGCTGATTGTTATCGCAGGAGTCGCAGGAGAGGAGCCGGGAGGAGAGAGGTGGGCGAGTTAGAGGCCCGGCCGGCGTTTCTTCAGACAGCAGGAGAGAGATTTCTCTTTTGCGTGAGATGGAGAGAGTTTGGACAAACAGCGGGACCGACGGCCCCAATCACAGTTTATCCTGCTTCACATTAAGCTGACTTGTCAACATGTGGTTGGGAGAAGAATGGCATTGACTGAGAGCGAAGCCCACCGCTGGCTTCCAGAATAATCCACTGACCCTCAGTGAGCAAATCATGAGCTGCTGAAAGCTCACGTCAGCTCAGCCTCGAGTATTGTCTGCAGGAAATGGATTTATGGGGTGGGTTTGTTGTCACTTGCGTCTTATGAGACAAAGCAGAAAGGATGAAAACCGAGAGAAGAAAGCAACGGCAAAATCATATAGTGTGTTATGTTTCAACTCGTGCAATTTGAAGTCACACTCAGATGTTCTTTACATTGTGTTAGATGAAATACCAGACACCTCAGACTGGAATACAGAATCACAGCTGCATCTCTCACTCTCTCTCTCACTCTCTCTCTCTCTCTCTCTCTCTCTCTATCTATCTATCTATCTGTTCATCCATCCGTCCATCAGTCTATCTATCTATCTATCTATCTATCTATCTATCTATCGTTCTGTCATTCTATCATTCTATCGTTCTATCATTCTATCGTTCTATCGTTCTATCATTCTGTTTATCTATCTGTCTGTCTGTCTGTCCGTCCGTCCGTCTGTCTGTCTGTCTATCTATCTATCAGATCTCTTCCGGCTTCGCTACTGTTCGGACACTCTTGCTTATTGCTCTGCGCTTTGCTCCCTATTTTTGTACTTGCTATGATCCTACTCTAAGATTTCAACTTCAGCAGATCAGCACAGTGCTCAAACAACAAATTTTTGGAAAAGAAGACTCTTTGCTTCCCACTGCCAGCCAGTTTACATTCCGGAGGCAGGAAAAACACAGCTGTCTACATTCAAACAGGCGAGAAGAAAATGCCTCTCATGGAATCTACTTGCTGCATGAACTACACAAGCTTCCACAAAGTTAGGGTTCAGAAACAAGAGTACTTGCTGGACTGCTCAGACAACACATTTTTGGCACAAACGCTAAACTAAAAACTTTTCGGGACTGGATTAATACTACGAATAAAGAAGACTCTGCCTCCTACTGCCATCAGCTTACATTGATGGCACAAACAGGGAGCGAGACCCAAAGACACTGGAGACATCAGATTGTCACGAGTATCTCGTATTACTAATTGATGGCACAAACAGGGAGCGAGACCCAAAGGCACTGGAGACATCAGATTGTCACGAGTATCTCGTATTGCTGCCATAGCATCCTATACCCCAGATATGGCTATGACAACTCTTGTGAATACTGGTATTCTACCACCCCCTATACATCTTGAGAACAGATTTGAAGCATTAATGAATGTGGATGAGGAATCCCCAAATGTGACTGAACATGGATCGTATCAGCCAGCAGCTAGCATCGCTACTAACAGGCGCTCAAAGTCGAGCAGACAGTGGCATTCGGCTCAGAGCGCAGCCAAGCCCAGGACTCTGATGGTGGGTAACTCTATTATCAGAAACATCAGTAGCAGGACTACAACTACATGCTGCTTTCCTCAAGCAACCGTCTCTGATGTGAACAGGGAACTTCGGAACATTCTAATGAAGCACAAGACTGCAAATCGAATCATCATCCATGTGATGATAATGATATTCGGAAAGAGCAGTCAGAACTCCTTAAGAAGGATTTCAGTGAACTCCTTGAAACACTTCGAAGATTGAAGTTCAGTTGTTCATCAGTGGACCACTTCCAGCAAAGGGAACTAACATGTTTTCACGGTTGCTTGGGCTGAATACATGGTTACAAAGAATCTGCAGTATAAAAGGAGTCAACTTCATCAACAACTTCAGTTTTTTCTGGGGCCATAGACAACTGTTTAAACTGGATGGCCTCCACGCAAACAAAGTTGGTGCAAGAGTGCTAAAGGACAAAATCTATTTCTCCCTCTGTCATCCTTCAGCAGAGTGTGCCAATCTACTCAACCTGAATGGCACACACACACACCACAGGACTTCATATCAGCTTTCGAGTCATCATGTGGTTGACAAATCCCACAAGGACACTGATAACACCACGCAGCCAAAACAACCACTGCTCATGGAAACTATCCCGACTGAGCCCTGCCCACAGAACTCATCACAGACAGACTGTGACGTATCAGAACAGCTCCAAGACTCAGCACCCAAGGACGACTTTCTGGAAAACAGCCAGGGAAGCCAGGACAATATATCACAGCTACCGGAAACACCAGAGCCAGAGCCCCGCTCACCAGACATATTATCCCTCTCTCCAGGATCTCCTCTAAGCTTCTCATAGAAAATGGAGGAACTGGTGTATGTTGGGACCAAACTCTCCCACTCTTTCGCTGCAAGCCCCCAGATATCAACTAAAAAAAGCGGGCCCCACAACCACCAAAGCCTGTGGGCCCAGTTCGCCCTCCTCCTCCTGTGAGAGCTCTCAGGCCGCTGCCACAATGCCAGGGCCCAAACCCTCCTCCATTTGATGTAGGTGAACCAAAAACAACTGATAGCAGCTCTCAGTGATATGTGTCGGGTCCCCACTATGATAGCAGCAACATTCACAAATGTTTACAGAACAAGCGGGAACCCAGTGTGCCTGTAGCTTTCTCTATTTCTGTTTTATCACGTGATAGAAAGTCTAAGGCCTTCTCAAGCCATACGGCTGACCCATCTAATCTGCGGCCTATTATGCATCAAACTAAGATTGCTGTAGAGACAAAAAGTAATGCCATCAAGTTAGCATTTTTAAACATTCGCTCACTAAAAAATAAATAATTTCTGATCAATGACTTAATAACCACAAACAACCTGGATTTTATGTTTCTAAATGAAACATGGCTAGAAGACAGCTGCAGTGCAACAGTCCTCAATGAAACAGCCCCTCCTAACTTTAATTTTATAAGCGTTTGCAGGACTGTTAGGAGAGGTGGAGGTGTAGCTGCTCTATTTAAAGATATCTATCAATGCAAGTAAGTGTCATTTGGTCAGTACTTGTCTTTTGAATATCTAGGTATTGTGCTGAAAGGTGCTCCACGTATTCTGTTTATCATTATTTACAGGCCTCCAAAATACTCTCCAGCCTTTGTTGAAGAGTTCACAGAACTGTTATCCATGATTTCCTCAGAGTTTGACTGTTTTGCTATTGCGGGGAATTTTAAGATTCACATAGATAATGCAGAAATCAAAACTACAAAAGAAATTATAACTGTTTTAAACAGTTTTGACCTGGTTCAGAATATGCATGGACCCACACACAATCGTGGACACACTCTAGATTTACTCATCAGTAGAGGTCTAAACATTTCTTCCATTGTCATTAAGGATGTAGCACATCTTATCACCGAGTTACGTATCTTATCACGTCTGTATTTGCTTTGATATATTGATCTCTACTAACACTGAATCTAGATCTGTCTCTGTCAGAAAGAGATGCATTAACGAGAACACTGGTGTGCTGTTTATGAAGGTTATATCTTTAACACCAAACATTTCTGCAGACCCTTTTGATCTTCTCCTGGATTCATTTAACTCAAAAGTTAAGAATGTTATTGATGATATTGCTCCGGTAAAGGTCAGCAAGAAGACTGGTAAGCAAAAATCACCTTGGAGAAAATCAACAGCAGTTCAGAGTATGAAAAGACAATGCAGAAAATCTGATCGGATGCTTTCAATGTGTAACTAGCCACAGCTAGACAGATGTTCTTCTCAAATCTTATAAACAGTAACTTAAACAACACTCGCACTCTTTTTGCTACTGTTGAGAGACTGACAAACCCCCCCAAGTCAGATTCCCAGTGAAATGCTCTCCGACAGCAAATGCAATGAGTTTGCTTCCTTCTTTTCTGAGAAGATCAATAATATCAGAAAGGCGATTGGCACATCCTCAAGTTATGCAGAGGTCACACAGATTCGACCGCAATTTCAAAAAGAAGTAACTATGTCTGTTTTTGAAGCAATTGATAGCAAAATTTTGGAAGAAATAGTACAGCACCTTAAATCGTCAACCTGCTATCTTGACACACTTCCCACATCTTTTTTCAAAAGTGTGCTTAACTGTTTAGAAGCAGATCTCT
>JAFVLL020021077.1:0-12500 GCA_021397915.2 Tor tambroides | reverse complement strand
TCTATCGTTCATCATTCTGTCGTTCTATCGTTCTATCCATTCTATCAGTTCTATGGATTTCTATCATTCTGTTTCCCCATCTATCAGGTATGCTGTTTTTCCGTCCGTCCGTCCGTCCGTCCGTCTGTCTGTCTGTCTGTCTATCTATCTATCTATCTATCTATCTATCTGTTCATCCATCTGCCCATCCGTCCATCTATCTATCTATCTATCTATCTATCTATCTATCTATCTATCTATCTATCTGTTCATCCATCCGTCCATCTCTCTCTCTCTCTCTCTCTCTCTATCTATCTATCTATCACAACTGTGAGAAGCACACTAATCATAATCAGCCTTGATTAATTTATACAAGAAATGAAAATGTCCAGTAGGCTTATATAACTGTTGTTTTCTAAATTATTTTAAACCTATTATTCTAAAATGCTATTTTTTAAAATTTATTTAAAAAAATTAATGAGGAAAAACACTGAGGAAAAACTTTGATTGCACTTTTAACTAGAAAATCTCTTGTGAAAGTTACCTTCTAAATGTTAATTGAATAGAAAGTTGTTTCTCCTAGACAGCAATTAGACTAAATGGAGAGCAAATGCAAATTTCATCATGGTCTCAGATTTTCTCCTGAGAATTGAGCCTAGTATCTCACATATAGAATTTGACTGGTCTGGTCCACTTTGCTTCTTATTCTTAACAGGATCCACCCACTTAGACAGGAAAAGATCATCTGATTGACATGACATGTGACCAGTCACAGTTTGTTTTGCATTCACTAACTATCTAAACTAGTTTATCTAAAATGAATGATTTCAACAATAACAGGCCAGTGTGTGAAACCCAAACTCAAACTTTGACACCTCAGTCACAGAAAGCAAACAGATTAAACAGGATTTTATGTAGATTTTATAAATGAAGCATAACTGAAAGCTCTAAAAAAGCAACTTCCAAACAACAAATTTCCCTTGACTTTAAAACTTTGCGTATCTTCATAATAAGTGTACTTCTCTTATAATCTGGCTTGTCTTTTAACAACACTCTGTGTTCCTGGCTGAGCAGTATAATATCGATTGCCAAAGCCTTCCTCAAGAGAACGCGCACCTCCCGCGTAGCGCTGTGATGTGGGAGGCTCACGTTGCCCCGGATCTGTCTCATGTAGTTTAGCAGAGCACTGTAGACAAATAAATGCAATACAGACCACTGCAAATACCCAGGGAAGTAAACAGAAGACAGCGTTAATCTAATTGTATTAGGAGCTGCAGTGCCGGTTTAAAGCTTCCAGTGCAATCTATTTGATTCCATCACTGAGAAACAGCCCTGAAGAGAAGCCCCTCCGCTGTCTTGTTTGTTAAGGCTGTTTTATTAGAGAGCTTTTCCATTTACTGTCCCAGGTGAAGCACTGAGTGCATCTTTATTGCTATTTAATCATGTCCGCTGATAATCTGAGGGAGTATTTTTCATTTCAAAGGAGACAGCGAATAAAACGTTCTCTCTTTAAGACTGTACACAACAGAGAGATTATGGGCGCCTGTGCGGCGCGTGCACCACCTTCCTTCCCGCAGGCAAGAGAATCACACATGAGATCTCTTTAATAGCTCAGAAGTTTCTGATAGACAGCTTTGAGAATAATTGAGAGGAATGGAGATGCTGCTCAGATGTTTCACCTGAGGAAAGAACCCTAGAAATCTCACATCTTCTCTGGAGTTTCAGAAGAGATCTTCAGATTTGCCAAGAAATCAAAGTATGAACTCAGTCTCAATATAAGCTCAAACATTTCGTGTTAAATGCTCTGATCAACTATTCACATTCATTTTATAGCTCTTTACTCTTACTGCATTTTAGAAATTCTCAAATTTGTGTCTGTTTTGATTTCTCCTATATGTTTTTAAGAACTTTCTTATAGACATCAATGAGATTAATTGAGAGCAAAGGAGATATCTCTCATCTTCTCTATTTCAGAAGGGATCTTAACTAAGATCTCATTGTGCTCAGATTTGCCAAAAAATTTAAGTAAACATTTAAGAAATAACTTTTTTAAAGTTATAAATTAAACTAAGATTTTTGGAGTACATGTTACAAGGAAATACTCCAGTTTAATATCAGTTTTCTAATTCAAGTTTTCTTGTTCAATGTTTCACTTGCTGTTTTTTGTGACTGTTTACTAGCAATTTCTGAGTGAATATTGTTTCTAAACAGTCTTTTTATGTCTGTTTTGATTATTCTTTAGGATTTTTAAGATGTTTCTGATAGACAGCAATGAGATTAGTTGGAGATGCTCCTCAGAGGTTTTTCCTGAGGAATAAAATCTCACATCTTCAGTTTCAGAAGAGATCTCTACTAAGATCTAAAATTGTGGTCAGATTTGCCAAGAAATCAAAGTAAACATGTCAACAATGATTTTTCAAAGTTGTAATTAGAGAATATTGGTGTACATTTTACCAAAAAATATTATTTCAGTTTTTATTGAAAAGTTTCATGTTTAATTCAGTGTATCACTTGCTGTTTAATTGTAATTGTTTGTAAATTTACTAGCAATTTCTGAGTGAAAATTGTTTCTTTTTCAGTGTACGAGCTCATATATTTTCATATCTCAATATGAACATTTCTCATTAAATGATCCGAGCTGCTATTCACATTCATTTTATATAGCTCAATAATCTTACTGTATTTCAGCAGTTGCCTAATTTCAGTCTATTTTTGATTTCTCCTATGAAGAAACATCTGAGACAAAGCTTATACATCAATGAAGCAGATCATAACTTTTCCTTTGTGTCATATCACTTGACATTCTGTACAAATGCATCATATGTAAATATGCTCACTGACAATTACAAATCTGCTGGTGACTAACAGATATCCGACGGTTTGGTTTCAAGGACTTCCTGCTGATTTCAAAGGTTGGTTTATGTCCACACTGAGATCATTAATAAGCTGCAAATGTTTGATAAACTATCATAAAGCTATACTCATACAGCATGAACAGATAGCCGTCTTTGGTTTATCAAAGGACAAGTGAGCTACAGTAGAAGATTCATGAGTGTTGATGTGGAAGCAGCTCAATATTTGCATTTTGGAATATTTTATTGGTTAACACTCAATCACTTTCACAACAATGACAGTTCAAGAACAGAAGAGTCAATGAGGAGCAACTTACAAGCAACACGCGCCCACCATCGCACAATTAAATCAGCGGAGAACATTCTGCCTTTCTCTGAGTCTTAATTTCATTTCTTCATCTGTACTTGCATCTGCTCTTGTGTAAAGTGCTTAATTTTCTTCAGACGAACATGAAACTGAGTAGGAGACACTCAAAACTCAGTCAACATCATTTTGTTTGCTCAGAGAGAGTGATTTTACCATGAGCAAACTTTTCTCCATTTGTTTGTAAACCAAGCCATCTTTCTCCTTAAGATATACATGCTGCATAATTATAGCCTACTATTCTTCTGAAAGCATATAGGATAGCATCATATTTAATTTCTGACAGGAATGAAAATGAGGCAGTGAGGGACAGAAGTACAGTGCATTCAATTGCATTGTTGTTTAACAACATATGATTGTTCAGCTGACAAAAATGTCTTTCTGAAAAAAAAGAAGAAAAAAATCTGCAGAAAAAACTCCATAACACACTTTGGAAAGTTGTGAGTTGTGACATTTATGTGATCTAGGACCTTTATCATTCCGCCCCAAGTAGTTTTGAAATAGTACACTTATACTAGTCTAATAGTACACAGATATTACTGAACTTTATTTAAGCATACATAATAAACTTTGTAAGGGTAAGGTCTATAAATAACTAGTTAGTTTACCATGCTGATACCAAAAACCACACCACAAGTAGCCTATAAATAATTATTGCACAAGATCTTAAAAATTGTAAATCATTGCAGAACGACAACTGCATGAATTTCCATATTTAATATGCGTGTAAAGTTTATATTAATAAGCACAAAACACCTACAAATCTGTGCACACAGCACAACTTTAACCCCTTTCTTTTACTACTAAGTATTATGACAAGTCACATTTAAAAATGTATAAATGCCATTGCATTAGATGCAACATGTAAAATTTGTATACATTTTTGCTTATCTGTGAATATTCTAGCTGGTCGTCATCATTCGGCTCCTAAAGGGTTAACTGCTGCAGTAAACCGCTGCGCGCTCCCGTGCGAGCGTCCCATTGGCTGCGCGGCGGCAGCGCGCGCCGTTAATCAGCTGCAAGAGCGGCTGAGTTCATCTTCTCGCACGCGCTATAGGGATGGCATTGCCACACACAGCAGGGCAACACAACACAACACATCAGGAGCATGCACACAGCAAACATCCCATCAGCTTTAGACATTGATCCTGGCAGCAGCACTGACAGCACCTGACCTCTGCAGCATCAGCACCAGAAGAAGAAGCTGATCGTTCCTTCTCTCAGAAACTGAAAGCAGTAGCACATCATCATCACAACAGTAGGAGGCGAGCAGATCACATCATGCACTGGACTTTCCTCGCGTACATACTTAGATCTGTTTCCTAAACCACACTGGGAATGGACAGCTGTCTCTGATCTTAATCAACAGAGCTTTTTCAGGACTGATAAAAAGTTCTGCGCTCGTTTATTTATACGCACGCACACATTCCTTTACACTAGAAGGAAAGGGTCGCATGTGCGTTTTCTTTTCTGTTATGGCTATTTAAAGCCCGTAGCTGTATATTCAAAACTAAAATGCATATTATTTACGCGTTGTAAACTTAAAATAACATTAGGATACATTGATTTCAGATTTTAGGACTTAGTGCGTCACTTTGTTGGTAAGTTTCCTAAACTGACAGTTATTAGTCAAACTTGGCTCACAAGCAGTCACATAGACAGTCAGAGCATTGATATATTGGAGGATATGGTTTAATAATACGCTTTCGAGGAAGTTTACCTCTAAAAGCATAAGCTCGGATTCGTCGGGAAAGCTTGGAGCTCTTGAAACTTTTCCGCGTAAAAGCGCACCGGACGCGCAAAGAGGCGGCAGTCTGCGAGCACCATCATCACCAAGCCTCTAAAAGCAGCAGTTCTCTCCTCTGAAAGCAGAAAACAAGACGTAGAATGGCCGGTGAGCTTGTTTCCAGTACTAATGGGATTGTGCTGCTGTGATTTGTCGGACCGGAGGGAAGGTTGATCCACACACGCTCAGTTGGTGCAGCATCGCGGTGCGCGCTCGGGGATGATCAGGATCTTCCCGGATTTCAGTGTTCAGGTGACGGCGGCGGCGGCGGCTGCAGGTGCGGGAGCCGGTGGAGGGATGCCGGCTGCGTCCAGAGTCCCGGGAGCTACTAACGGGAACCCGCAAAACGTCCAGGGCTTGACGTCTTACCAACAAAGGTACGCTGACTAAACGCAAAACATGTTTTTTTTTTCTCGTTTAGGTGACATTCATACTATTCATGTCATATTTGTTGCGTCCATTCACATTCACCGTTAACAGGTTTATATATAAAGCAATATTGGATTTCCCTGGAGGTTGCTGAAAGTGTAATCTTAGATTCCTAACATCTCAATGTCACTGAGATCCGGGTTTTGCTTCATTTATTAGACACAAAACACCACACGATATAAAGCAAGCCGTTTATTGAAGCTGTAAAGTTTTACTATGTTTCAAATTCCAGAACACACACACACACACACACACACACACACACACACACCCGCATATGCAAAGAAAAGTCATATTGTGATTTATAGTCAATATAAATGTTTTGTATTCAAATTTATCATACAAATAAGCATCTTTTATATCATATTAAATATTCAAAGCAACTGTGATCATAACAAAACTGGCATTGTCAACTATTTCAATGCACAGAAAAACTCACTTCAGAACAAATGATCTGAAATTATTCATTTAAAATGACAACTGCATGCAAAAATCAATGCATAATTCTTATTTTCATCCTAGAACAATAGTTTTAAATAGATTAAACGGGATATTTAAAAAAAAAAATTAGTTGCAAAACTTCAATCACCAAAGCCCAGAAAACACCACTAAATCACATGGTGTGTGATTTACATTCATACAAATAGACATTAAGTCTTTGTAAAGTCTGTAAAATTGCTAAATAGACTTAGTATTATTCATTTTTACATTTTTTAACATAAATTCACAGTAATTTTCATCATCTACTAAAGCTAGGCAGTAGACTGGCGTTTATGGATGTGAATGTTCTGATCGTTAGTATATCAGCAAAATCATGTGCACACATGCTTACATACACTGTCACGTTCAATTAGACAGTCTGTTTAGAGCACAACACAATGAACAGGACATTAAATGGGGTGGCTCTCAGCCCATGACCTTGACAGGTCACAGGTTCTAATGCACATCAGAAAACAGGCCTTTATTTATGTCAAGATGTAGAAAAATATAAACAATGTATTGAATATGCATTAGTACAAAAATGACTTTAACCGTGTATGTTTTTCTGATGCACTTATCTTTAAATCTAACACATGGACATTGCATAAGAGATATCTCTTTAATTAAAAATAAAATAAAGAAATATATTTTTTCATTCTTAGTGCCTGGTTCAAAATAATTTAATAAACACCAACTTGGCATGTGAGTTGATTTTGACAGCTGTCAATCATATCATTCGACACGTTATAGAAAATACAAACATCGGCTTGCAAACGTTCAAAACGTGTCATGAAGCGTTTTCTCCAATCCTTTCGTTGATGCATCACAAACAACCTGTATATTCCCCATAAACTCAAACTATTTCCAACTACAACTGAGTGGCGTTGTTGCGCCGGCAGGAGAGGGAGATGAGAGGGAGAGAGAGGCAGGAAAAAAGCTGAAAAATGCGGACAAACATACTGCGAAGAAGCGGCTGTGTTCGAGGGGCACATCGTGATCTAAAAGCCCCTCTCGTGCACTGATTCCTGCCTTCGTTTCCCCCACGAGGACAGCCGCCGGATCGCACGAGCGTCCCCGGGTTTCCTCTCACTTTATTGGCATGCCTTTGGATCTCAGCGTCGGCTGGTCTCGCTCCCGTCTGAACGCGTCTTAACGCACGGAGACACGGCCACGAGCGCTCCGGTATCACCGATGGCGTTGCTTCAATGCTCCCGGTTCCGCTGTCAGCTGCTCGCCGCGTGAAATCCGGAGGAAAAAAAGTGTAATTAATAATTGCAGGAAGATGGCGCCCACCAAGCCCAGCATTCAGCAAGACCCTTCCAGAAGAGAACGGTAAACGCTCGGTTTGTTGTGTGTCTGTGGAAACGCGTGCGCTGACGGGCATTTTGGACTGAGATGTGAAACTTTGCCCTTTCCGCAGGAGTGTGTGAGCGGTTGGGTAACAGGTATACACGCTGACAGAAGCCGTGTGTGTGTGTGTGTGTGTATGTTTTGGTGGACAGAGGACATGACCGTTGAATATGTTCAGCGTGTGTCGCGCTGCTGCCAGGTTTCGCGGGAAATTTGTGAACATTCGAACGCGACCATGTTGCAGCGTTGTATCCGCTCGGCGTCTGTTTTCGCGGCATTAGGCCAATCTGAGTAAAACACACTGTTTACTGCTGTGAAATAATGTGCGCCAGGCTGCTGTTTGAGGAAGTTTCAGCGTAGGTTGATGTGGATTTGAGTCCTCTGTTGGATCAGAAACTCATGATGGGGATTGTAATTTGAACAGTAAATAAATCTACACTTTGGAAATAACAGTAGTTGATTACAAGGCTAGTTATATACAGTAGTCATGTGTATGTTAAAGGATGTTGCTGAGTAGCTGAAATGCTTTTCACTTGGATTGGTGTTTAACACGTATGCTACATTACAGGTGCACAATTGCAATCACTAGATTTTATATTTGTAGATATTTTATATAGTTGGGTGTGTGCTAAAAGATTGATTTTTGTTGTTGTTTTGCTTATTGAGTATATTTCCTGGTGCCCTTTACACTTGATGACAGGTGGTGGACTAAATTAATTTGTCAAATTGTGATACAAGGCTATTTTAATATGTGCATAAAGCAGATGTTTGAGAAACGCTTGAGGATGAAGAAAACATGACACTAAATTCATCTAGTTATGAAATTGCTGTCATAATTAGTTAACTTATAGATCAGAAATTGTTGTGTACATGAATCAGGTGAATGTTTAAATGCTGTTACTTTATTACTATTTTGTGTGAATATTACTTGTTCGTCAGCCTTTTTACACTTAGATGACAGGTGGTGGTGCACTAAATCTTGCAATTATGAAATTATTTGATATCTAGGTCTGAAATTGTGATAAGACTATTTTTATATGTGCATAAAGCATCAAGTGGCTGTTTGAGGACTGTTAAATGTATTTATTAGAAAATGTAGATGGATTTAATGTGCCTATTTCTTTCATCTAAGGATTAGTTCTGTCGATCTGAAATTTTAATATGACATTGTTGTATTGCTATTTTGCTTGAGTACTGCATATGCATCAGTCTTCAGATGACAGGTGTTGCGCTGAATTAATCTGCAATTATGAAATTACTAATGATCTGAAATTGCAACAAGGCTGTATCTTATTTACACTAGTCATGTATGTGTTGTTTTCTTTATCATCAAAACTTTTTATTGCAAATGCATCCGTTTTTTGTGTATAGATGACAAGTGGCTGTCAGATTACGTTTAGTGTATCACTGTTGTGTATTACATAAACTCATACGAACAATTGGTGTTTTAGGTATTTTTTTTCTCCTTAGCTTTCAGGAGTATTAAATTAGGCAGCACTGATTCACGCCGCACTGCGTGCGTCTGCATGCGGCGTACAGCTTGTTGAACTAATGTTAAATTGTATGCAATAATTCACCTGCAGTGTGTGTACAAAATATCAGCCGTAGAGCCAGTGACATTTTACAATGTAAACACGGCCCGATTCATATACTGTAGCAACTCCACAAGATTGTGTGCCTGACCGGACTGTGAATGGTTATCATTAGCAAGCTTGACAAAACTCTCATCGAGCTCGATTATTTTATAATTCCCACTTGGAACGCGCAGATTACACTAATGCACCTACGTCTAAATAGGCCACGACATTAGAATGATATTCCACCCCCCTGCCAGTCATAACAGCAGGAGATGTTTATGCTAAGTCAGTCTGCAGTAATCTTTCTGGCGGGAGCGTATTTGTGTGCCATTCCGAGCATATCGCAGAGATAGGAATCTTGAAGATGGAATTAATTTTGAGGGGGGGAAACTTCATAGCCAGTGCATGAGTGCTTCCTTTATCACCTGTTTCCGACCGGCATTCTGAAGGGCTAAATTGCACTCTGTGATTCGTTATGTGGCTCCACTTGAGAGTTGAACCGAATAACACTGGGGCTGAAATTCTCAAGGAAGGTTTGGGAGTTTATTTTTTAATGCAGTGCTGTTTACTAGCGCTGTAGCGAGTGTTGGGAAGGGAGGGATTGTGCTCTTGGGCGAAGCAACTCTGAAGGAGTTGGACGCGAATTCACAGAGAGAGAGAGAGAGAGATTGGTTGGCGTGAATTTATACACAACACTAAACACAAAGTTGGCTTTGTGTTGAAGCAAGCAATGCCTCCCTCCCTCACTGTGAGCAAACAAAAGTGCTAAATTGTTCCATTTCCTCTCCTACGGTGCAGCAGTGGATCCATAGATTGAGAGCTGAGCTGTGGCATTGTGAAATGCTTGGGGTTTATTTGGTGTTGCATTATAAAGTATCGTCTCTCTAATGGCTTTTGTATCAACAGGTCCATTAACAAGACGCCATATGTGATGCATATTGCTTCCGTTTCAGGTTAAAAATGTAAATGAATGTATAAGGGAAAGTGTACATCTTTTTTTTCGCCGTCGATTGTTTTAAATGGGCCTGCGGTGTGGCAGATTTAAAAGCTGCATGCATAATGATTATAATAAAATGTACTAAAAACTGGACTGTAGCATGACACGCTGCAACTTCTTGAAAGTATTTCATGTCAGCTACACATGTAAATGATGAAAATTGGCCTGTTTGTTATTATAATCGCATTCCGACATGTTGTTGCTCATTGTAATAATCCTTTGATGTGAAATTATGAATATCAGCATCTCGCTAAACGCTCAGGAGTGTCAGTGTGCTGTGTTTGTGATTATTTTTTTTATTCCCAAATCACCGAGTATTAGATATGCGTATGTTTATGGTGGAAACAATGCGGCGATGTTCTCCAAATGCCGGAGAGGCAGACAGCCCAAGCTGAGCTATACCATCACACAAAGGATGCACCAGTTCCACCCGTTGATTCGCCAGCGTCGAACGCGGCATGGAATGGAGGCAAATAAACAATTCTGATGTGTATTTATCACAATTAAGAGGGATTTCCAGCCCCCATCTGTGGCTGGTGCTCTGCGTGTTGTGTGGTGATTACCGCGGCTCTCGCCAGCCGCCACTCGTCTCTGTTATTGTGAAGGTCAGAGCAGAGACAGACATAAAGAAGATGCATCCCGCAAAGGTAATCGTGCAGTCTCTCGATGCATTACTGCACGGCTCATGGCGTGAGATGTATACATCTCTACGTCTGAGCTGAGGTGTTTGATTGTTCTTTTAGTTTAGGTTTTTATGGACATATCAGGGAATCCGTTGTAGGTAGATCAGTGCAATGGAACACTGAATGACCTTTTTCATTTTTGCCTTTATGTGTGTATATATATATACTGAAGTTTTTTGGTTAACATGGTCTTTTTTTATTATTTTCTTTCTTTTTATTTCAGTGAGTGTCAGTTTCTACCATTTTTGTCCAAGAAAATATTAATTCAGCATATGTTGATCTTTAGTGACAATGGGCCCCAGTATTGGTGTGTATTGTCACACTTTATGGGGTAAGTTGTCACAATGGAACCTAACATTAAACGGCCAAATACAGGCTTTTCAGCATAATTCAAACAGTAAATAATTATATAACAAAACCATTCATGAAACAGTAATGTAAACAGTGCAAAATATAATATAATCAAATATGTCCAACTTGACATAGAAAAATGCTTAACACTTTTCATTATTTAGTGTCTCTTGTCTAAATGTACGTCAGTGTGGTTTTGTTTGTTTAAACAGTAGCCTAAATATATGATGAAATTTTAGTGTGCAGGACATAAATTCTCAAAATTGTTCTAATTTAAAGGGATAGTTCATTCAAAAATGAAAATTCATTTACTTACATGTAGTTCCAAACCTGTACAGTATGAATTTCTTTCTTTTGTTCAACACAAAATAAGGTATTTTAAATAATAGTTGCTAGTAGCCATTGACTTCGCAGATGAATCGCCTTCAATTATGAATGCGATATTGCGTAGCTCGTCAGTGAACTATGGCTCCGTGTATTAAATGCCGCTCCATCTGAAAGCACGTGATGGAGATTTACTACTAATCATAGAACCGGCTTTACTGACGAGATGCGCATGACAGTCGCATGCGATTTATTGTGCAGCCCTAGTTACCAACATTCTTCAAAACATCTTTTAAACTGTTTGAAACCAGCATACAAAATCACTGTAACTGGACGTTTGATTGTGACAACTAGCCCCGGTTTCCCCTGTACTGATTGCAGACTTCTCTATATTGAAGGCCTTTATGTTTCAAAGGACTTTAGGCAGTACATACGTGCCTTTTTATGCCAGAGAGAAGAGATCAGAGATGATTGTGCTCTAGGCGGCTGAAGTGTTGCTTCTGAATGTCACAGGTTTTGTTATGGTTTGCGGCTGCGGTAAAACTCGAGCTCCCCTTCTACGCGTTTAATGTCCACAGTGGTTTTAAGACCTTCATTTAGTATCTGGCTCTAAAGACAGATGTTCTGCCCGCTGACTCCCATCTGCTTCTTTGGTTTGGCTGTGCCGCGATCATCTAATGCTAACAGCAAGCATTGCCCTTTACTCGCCCCCTCTAGTGTTCCAGCAGCACTTCTGAGCCCGAACAAACTCCACAGCACTTCCAGAATACATGTGTAATCCTCCTATATATGCATTGGCAAAGAAAATGGATTTAAATGCATTGCATACTTGGATTTGGGTTTGGATTTGCAGATATTTGCGCACATCAAACAATGCATTTATCGTTTTGATTTGAAGATGTTGCCACTTTTCTCTATATTGAAAGCTTGTGTTAGATTTGAATGCGAGACGGTTTTTCCATAGCTGTATTTAGGATTGGAAATTCAGAACAGAAGCATATTACCACTCAAATACAGTTAGGCTACTTTTGTTTTTCCTGAACACAACTGCTTGATTGTTTATATCACGGCAAAATATAAACTATATTGTCATTTTCACCCACCAATATATTTATATTGTACTTTATCCGCATAGATACAGTATACAAACAAAAGCAATGTGTACAATATAGCAGATCTCAACTGCTTGATTCACTATATCAGAGGTCCTCACTATTTTTTTCATGGGAGCCACACTGATAGGGCAAAGTCAATCAGAGAGCCACTTTTACCGCGAAGCATCAAAAGTTACATCCAGTCATAAATAGCATGTCTTTTTATCAATCTGT
>JAFVLL020021075.1:47500-76040 GCA_021397915.2 Tor tambroides | reverse complement strand
GTATGAAAAATGTCCAGAGTTTTCATGTTATTAGATTTTTAACAAAAATTAAATTTGTGCCAAGGGGGCGTTTTACCCCACCTGTGGGGCAAAACACCCCCATAGGTGGGGTAAAATGCCCCCCAGTCTGACATTTACAGCAAAATCAGAGTACAGGCAGTTTTAGCTTAAATTAAAAAAAAAAAAAAAAGGATATAATCAATAATTATGAATTACAAAATTATAATAGTCTATTTGAAAAGAAAATGTTAGCTGATGATAACCGGTTAGCTAACTAGCTACCTGATGCTAAATTGAGGTAATTTTTAAATATAAAGTCCAAATATTTTTATTCAACCAACTAGTTAGAATACATTTGATGGAAAAACAAAGGATTTGATTTTCAGAACAGAATAACTAAAGTAATTGCCCATTGCCCCCTGGGGGCATTTTACCCCACACACTGTATGTTTGAGAAAAAAATCATGTCATTCTAAAAATATAATTATATTTTTATAAAATAACATGTAGTCCCTATCTACAGGCCCTACTGTTCTCATATCATATATAACTGTGATGTTCTACAAAACAAGCTTTAAAACACTTTTTTTCTTACTGCTGAAAATGAGATCATTTACTGTGAAATCCGTTTTCTCTCCAGTACATCACCAGTGTAAGCTTCATCATGACAACTTCTACATCACTCTTGTCAACGTAGTCCATAGTTACAATAAAAAATTATCTTGACTTTATCTTGTAGTTATTTTGGGAATAACAGTAGGGGGGTGTTTTCCCCCACTCTACCCTAATAGTCTACTAATTTATTGTATCAATTATTTAAAGCTGATTATTGTGTATTACATCATGTTATCGAGAGGGCAGCCTGTGAGAGATGCTGTAATCACACTGTCATGATCTGACAGCAGGGCGGAGATTAACAGGCTTTTTAAAACTATTCTTCGATCGGTTGAGCTTTGGCCAACACTGAGTGAGATGATCGAAACCACCATCAAGCCTCATCATGTTTGACTGATCTTTCCCACCGGATAAGAACAACTGCTATCTGCAGAAATGTGCTGATCTAAACTTCTGTTGCTCTTGAACTCCAGAAGGTAAGCTTTGTTTTATTTATGTGGCAATATCTTTGTTTACCAGTAGCTGAAACTGTTAGTCCAGTCATTAGATTTGAGCAGATATTTCTGTGCAAATGTCAGAAATCAAATGAAATTTTATGCCATCAGTTTGAATTGTGGTTAATTATCCTCATTCTTGTTTATTTTATTGATAGATTAATTATCTTTCAATGTGCGGTATCTTTCAATAATAATTTTGTGGTGCTATTTTCTAGATTCATAATTATATATTTATATTACAAAATGACAATAATAAAATGTATTAACGTGTAAAAGGTCCATACTTTCCAGTTGTCTGCTTGGCAACAGACAGTCATATTATAGCAGACAACACTGTATTGATCTCCTCAGAACAAAAGACAATCGAGTGTATTTATGTAATGTATTTCCATCCACCTATATACCTTGTTCTATACAGTAATTCCTCCTGACCAAAACAAATAAGCACAAGTTAACTTAAGTTAAAAAATAATGAAAAAGATATTCAAATAAGATATAACTATATCTGGGATGAAGCCCATTCATAATGTGTATTTTTATTATCGTTTATCAGCTTTCTCAATGTGTCTCAATGATATCATGCCATTTAGAGAGTGCTGAATAGCACATCGTCATTAAATAATTATTTTGTAGAACTTTTTTCCTTTGTACTCACATACTGAATTTTGTGTTGTTTTGTTGTGCTTTTTTGCCTTTCACAGTTGTAACCTGTTATTTAATGTTTATTTTTATTGTCTTACAGTGTGACACTTTTAATTTAGTTGATTTAAGAACTTGTTTCTATTAGTGTATTGAATCTATTTGGATAATACAAATTACATTGAGGGAATTGAAGGACAAATGCTAATCATAAGCTTTATAGCTATGAAACATCATCTCATTTTAAACTGTCCCGATGTGCTAAACTTTATCTAAAACTTTTTTTTTTCCCCCTCTAATTTGAATAGAATTACTGTGGGTGCTGTTTTCATGACCTCATGTATACTGAGAAACTAAATGGAACATTTGTACTTTTAAAAATGTATTATATAAGTCCATGTCCATTTGTCAACTATATAGTCCTATAATAGTCATTATATATTATATATTTGATTTCATATATGTGGTGTGTAATTCGCTGACTGAATATGCAGCTCTAATCTGTACATCTGTGTTTCTGGATAGCTCTGTCAGGTCATGTCAGATGTTACATCACTCTTGAAATTAATGTCGCCCCAAAGGAGAAATGACCTTACATGCATGGAAACATTTTTCGTGATCTTGACAGTTAATCTTTAAAACCTTGTA
Organism: Tor tambroides; assembly: GCA_021397915.2. Classification (NCBI taxonomy): domain Eukaryota; kingdom Metazoa; phylum Chordata; class Actinopteri; order Cypriniformes; family Cyprinidae; genus Tor; species Tor tambroides. The sequence goes on along the minus strand of JAFVLL020021075.1, from coordinate 73,641 downwards.
ATGTCACAGTTCATAAATAATCATTTTCTTTGTGCAAACTGAACAGCTTGGCTTCTCATTTCTTCAGATCTCTTACTTTGTCTATGTGTTATTTCTACAGCCCAGCTTTGCCAATGAGGTCCAATCATTCCACAGAAGAGGAGATATCTTCGTAGCCCCAGCGAAAACGTTTCTTTGGAGCGGCCATCTCAAAACTTGCTTGATTCCAAGGAAATACAGGTTTTTGTTTGTGTGGTGGTGCATGTGAGAGGTCGAAAGTGTTTCTCCAACGCGTCCTCCAGAAACTCAGACTGTTTTCCAAAGCAGACGAGTCTCAACCCTCTCCTACAGCAGTGATGGGAAGTGTGAGAACACACCGGTACAGCATAGTTTCCTCTGAGGAAGGCGGGATGAAGCTGTCTCCCATCACTATGCAAAATGGCTACGGCAATGGAAATGTGGGTGGCAAAGTGCACACGCAGCAGCAAGCACAAACCCGCTTCGTCAACAAGGACGGACACTGCAATGTGCAGTTCATCAACATGAGTGAAAAAGGTCAACGCTACCTGGCTGACATCTTCACGACGTGCGTTGACATTCGCTGGAGATGGATGATGGTCCTCTTTTGCCTCTCCTTCCTATTGTCCTGGCTGCTCTTCGGACTTATATTCTGGTTCGTTGCACTTTCATCCGGTGACTCAGAGAATCAAGAGCAGATATGCATCTCGAACGTTGACAGCTTCACGGCAGCCTTCCTGTTTTCTGTGGAGACGCAAACAACAATTGGTTATGGCTACCGATATGTAACAGAGGACTGCCCCTTTGCTGTCTTCATGGTGGTTTTCCAGAGCATCTTGGGATGCATCATTGATGCCTTCATCATTGGTGCGGTCATGGCTAAAATGGCCAAGCCTAAGAAAAGAAACGAAACCCTTGTGTTCAGTCACTATGCCACAATAGCCATGAGAGATGGTAAACTGTGTCTAATGTGGAGAGTCGGGAACCTCCGGAAGAGCCACCTGGTGGAAGCTCACGTTCGCGCCCAGCTGCTCAAATCTCGCACCACGGCTGAAGGCGAGTTCATCCCACTGGATCAGATAGACATTGATGTCGGATTCGACACTGGTATTGACCGCATATTTCTAGTGTCTCCCATCACCATCGTGCATGAGATTGATGAGGACAGTCCTTTGTATGACATGAGCAAACAGGAACTGGAAAGTTCGGAGCTGGAGATAGTGGTGATTTTGGAGGGCATGGTGGAAGCTACGTCCATGACCACTCAGTGTCGCAGCTCTTATGTGACGAGCGAAATCCTGTGGGGCCATCGCTTTGAGACAGTCCTTTTTGAGGAGAAAAACCACTACAAGGTGGACTACTCACGCTTCGCGAACACCTACGAGGTTCCCAGCACGCCTCAATGTAGCGCTCGAGATTTGGCCGAAAAGACGTACAACAGGTCTAGCTCCAACTCTTTTTGTTACGAGAACGAAGTAGCCTTCATGGATAAAGAGGAAACGGAGGATGATGACGATGATGATGAAGAAGACCAGAAGAACATCAAAAGGGACAGTGTGGCCTTGGAAGGATCCAATACTGATGATGTCAAAAGCACAGCTTCCAGTCAGGATACTTTACCGCTACAACTCAAACCTTTAAGACAACAGCCTGAGTTATGACCGCTCTAAAAAAGAATAGATGCATGGTATATAGTGACTATATGGTGTATAGCATAAGAAAATACTGTTTTGCTGATGTTTTTGAGAGCAAATTTTGCCAGTGGTTTAAGAGGAACACAAGTTTGGGTTGCAGATGTCTTGTAACTATTACTTACGCTTGTTATCTAAGAAGACAGATCAACAAACATTAACTTTCAATTCTGCTCCAACTGTCTATGTCTATACGTAATCAGTTTATAATATGGACAAGAACAGCACATGTTGTAGATAATATAAACTCTGCTTCAAACCGAGGGTAGATTACACCACACAAATTTTGCACAGATTTTTTGCCGATTTACAATCTGGAAGGGTTGATGCTAGCTGTCTAAAATCGGAGTCGGCAGATCTTGGGCATTCACCATTCAAAGTTGACATATTTCAAAGAAAACGGCATATATGATGTTCACAGACAGTCATGTAGCCTAATAGCTGATAGTTTTTGTTTTTTTTTGGCTTCAAACTTTGATACCATCCAGTCAGAGGACATCAGACGTTTAATATTTTGAGATGATTTTAAAACATATATTGTATTCACATAGTGAAGTAGAAAGAGTCTATTCTAATTGGGTAGAGCTAGTTTTCTGTCCACCATCTTGGATGCTTTTTTTTTTTCCACTGAGCTTGTCACAATGCATTCTGGGATTACTTTCTTCATTAAGAATACCTTTGGTAAAGATAAAGTAGGCTACCTTGGATCGTAGCATAATGTTGCTACCTACATACTTTTGGAACAGCTTTCACTGAAGCCAGTCTTTGATAATGTCTATATGTAGCTCACTGGTTTTGGAGCAGAGCTGTGATGTAACAGATCCCAATGATTTTGCAGGAAAGACCGTTTTGTCTGATTGTCCCTGCACACAGGCTACTAGCAGCACATGCAAGATAATACCTTGTGCAAAATCCAATGTCATGATGGAATCATGTCTTTTAAAGCAGAAGTGGTACAATGAAGGATAGTGAAGATGAGAACCATATGTTTCCTTTTGATCTGGTCTATGCCATTAAATCTACAATAGAGGGACATTTTGAACATTTAAAACTCACTGCAGTGATGTCATGATTTAAAATAAATGAATGAAACACAAGGTTAGAAACCTAGCCTCCATATTTCTTATGTAGTTGTGACTGAAAACAGGTATTTTTATGGTGGCGGTATATGCCCATGTGAAGTACTGTATGTTCACAGATGGTTTGAAAACCTGTTAATGAGCTGGTCTCTTAACAGCATGGTATTTCTCTCCTCTTTCTATAAACGCTATACTGTATAAAAGAAAATAATGTTTATATACAGTACATAATTGACTTGTGTTGGTTATTATGTTATAATATCAGTAGTAAAGATTAGCCATACATTTTTAATGAGAGTAAGTGTTAATGCTAATCTAGGACACTTAATGTTTTCACGTAGTGAACGTACCACAAAACTCCTCAGTGCATGTACTGCATCTTCTGTGATATGTCAAAAATACACTTAACATCTCAGGGTTTGGATGAAATCTGGCATTCAACATAAACAGTCAAAGAGTTGTAAATATATTATACACTGTACAAAGCAAATCTTTGAAAAATATGTGAAGAATGTCATGTTCATAGCAGTATATGTGCTTTCGATGTGCTATAGAGCTTCAGTGACTGAAGACATGAAAGTTAATGTTTATGAATGAAGACATGAACGTTACTTATCTGCTGCTGAAAGATAAATGTTGATAAAAGGTTAAAAATACTCTTTTGTTTTGTATGACAATGTGTTACAACCAAAGCAATAATGACTTGAATTGCTGGTTTTAAAAACCCGAAAAATTAGGGAACCTATATCTAATTTAAGGTTTTTATATATAAAACTGTGACAGTAGCCATCACAATAAAACTTACCAGTTATTGAATATATCATCTGCAGTGTGATTTTAAATTCATTTGAAGTTTGTCTTGGTTTATACTGGATCAATATCAAGGTGAACAAGTCCATATTTTAAAATGTTTGACATCATAAAATATTTTGTCATTTTAGGTGTGCAGCATATTTGTATATTTTACTGAGATAACTGTATTTCAATCACTTCACAAATGATGTAATCCTAATAGATAACATTCCAAAGTATGACATCACATACACATTCAGAACCTACTGTACATTTAGACAGAAGCAATTCATTCATTTTCAGACTGTAAATAGTTGTCATTGAGATCATCCAGACATAGCTTGTCTGGCTGGACTAATTTGAATCCCTGGCCCTAGTTTGTGTAAACAGAGAATTGATTGGACACAGGAGATACAATGAGAGGATTGGATTTTGTTCTGCTGAAAGTCTGATTTAACCCTGAGGGAATTTTCCACGTTGTCCAATGACATGTCCTCTTTACTAGGGAGGGGGGAAAATCAGTTAAATTACTTCATTGAGCATCAGATGCTTAACGAACAATCAAAACATACATATAAATAGGTGTTTTTGTGCACAAATACTTACTGTATTATGGAAGCAGTCTGGGAGAAAAGCCACTCTCACCTTTAAAACGAGTTCAAATCCTTAATAATCTGAGCTACAAATTTAAGTAGGCTATAGGAAGTAATATGTACCAGCTGTTGCAGTGAACGTTATCAATTCAGATGTGTTCTCTACAGTTTAATCTCTAGTGTTATTTTTGATGAATGAAGTCCGTTTGTGAGATTAGGATTATCCCTCTAACATGTTCTGCAGGGGAATCTATGATGCATGGTGAAGTAGAGTCAATGGTTTTCAGTCCAAGCCAAACGAGTTGAAGAATTTGCGTCAATATGTTTCTCACTCTTGAATTCAAATCGATCAGGTATCTGATTTTTGTTTGCAGTGAGTCCGCAAACAAAAGTATTGAGTGAGTTGAATGACATCAAAGACTAGGGACTTTGGTGACATGGCGCTGTGGGATGGTAACGTTACATGTAATAGGCGGTGCTAATATCGGTTTTAATATCGAGTCATCTTTGTTACAATTCTTATCATTCAGAGATGCATGATCGATAAATCAGGCATAATGAAGAATGACTAGGTTCAAGTTGCGGTCAATCGAGATAATAATATAATATAATATAATATAATATAATATAATATAATATAATATAATATATTCTCACTCAAGCGGAATAAACAGTTGCACTTTTTAAGAGCTTGAAACATTTGCGGTTCCTGTAAAACTCAAGACACAATGCCATGTCGCACGAAAATCCAGCAAATACATGTTTGTTTTTTGTTTTGTTTTTTTATCTAAAGAAGAGCTTAACTAGTCTGCTAACTTCTAAACACTGATTAGCACCTGCGGAAAGCATAAAAGGACATACTTTTTAACTACCGCGTTTTGAAGTGGATGTTGAGCATGTCCGAGACAAAGACAGTGGGATCTTTTTAGTTTTAATAATAATCTGAAATAGGCTATATAAAATACATAAAATTATATATAGGTCTAGCCTAGTCAATATAGCAAGCATTTGTCAAATGAGTTTGGTCAACAATTTATATGATTGGTGGTTATCTATTTGGGCTATGATCTCCTTTAAAGCTGCTTCATGAAAAAAAAATAAAATAGTTTAAAGAGATATGAAAACATAAAGCAGAATTGGTCTAAATTGAAATTGCATTCTTGCACAGACTGTGTATAGTTCCATGACATAGGCCTACAGAAATTAACTTATAAATTATAAAGATTAAAATAGCCTGTCAAAACACAAGATGAAGAGACGAGTTTCTTTTCCAGAGACTGTATTATTGTCTCTGTTGGTCTGACATTTCCTGAGTGAGCAGTATTGACAGCTAACACATTCCCTCCAACACTGATTACATAAAGCTGTTTCCATTAATGACCTCTAGCCACACTGAACCAAGTGTTGACTATCACAACACTAAAACTATGCAGCTTGGACATTTTAGTTTACCTAATACATTTACCAAAATTTGTGCGTAATGTATCCCACAATGCAATGCACTTGACCCAGCCAGTGGGATAACTAAACCAAAAACAAAATTAAGCATGATTTTAAACATCTCTTTCTTTACTAATTGATCAGATTACCAGAAGTTATATTATCACACTAATTTTGGATAAATACATACATATTACAGACCTATACATTTTTAAATGTGTGTACCCTTGCATCTTTCACTGTGCTGTTTAACTTTTTTCTATAGCCTGTATTATACCGTGTATATATGCTGCAGTAAGATTCTATTCCAAACATACTGTAGCCTGAGCATCATGTTTCTTTTCCCAACATGCACCTGCCCAGCATCCATAATCACTGCAGCAGCTGCTTCTAAATGCTGCGTTCGCACTGCTGTGCTCCAGTTGGCTTTCTAATAGTTATCTTCTGATAGCTTTACTCCAGCCAAATGGCATCACGAAACCTGTCAACACTAAAGTCAGCGTCTGCATACCAGCGCCCAGCCTTTAAACCACTCTCTTAATTCTAATAGCTCAATGGCTCGAAAAGAAGTAGCACTTTTTGACCACCAGAGGGCATTGAGAGAACAGATGAAGTTTCATTTTGTGACTCTCACTGGTTCCAGTTTCTTGGGATTAAAAGTCTCTAACAACCTCTTGATTTTGTTTTTAAGACACTAAATGTGAATATGGTTGAAAAAAATTTTTTATTTTTTTCCTGCCATAAATCAGAGAATGCTGTCAACAGCCAGAAAAAAAAAATCTGAAGTGTTATATAACTAAGGTGAATGTGATATGAACAAAACCTCTGTAAAAAACCTTTAGAAAACAAAATGATAGGAATAAAACTTAAATGTCTGGTGTAATTAAATGATACTGAAGTAGAACCAATGCACAAAATATAGCCTTAGTCTTGGTAATGAATAGACACAGTAAATTGTGGGTTCATAAATTGTGATTTTATTGAAAATTAACATGAATTGCAACATAAGTGAGCAAAAGATCAATTCAGAATATTACATAAGACAATGTGTGCAAATGCATTAATCATCAAAGAACAATTTTGAGTTTTTGAATTTTTTTTTTTTTTTTCATTTTATGAAAGCAATCAGCATGCTCACCGTAACTTAATGGATGTTAATTTAAAGTCAAACATGGCAATATTACAAATGTGACTATGGTGATTTCCAAGTACTAATAAATTAGGGTGAGCTTTCATGCATCATGGTATAAAAAGGCTACTAAAGTAACCATTCACAACCCATTTTACCTCTGCAATATCCTATTTCCAAAGTGAAATAGGATATTAAATGAGACTAAGAAGGGTGGACTTTGATTTTATCCATTGGGAATTGACTGAATGGTGAAAAATGGGTGTTACACACCAGAATGCAACAGAAAAATCTATGCAACTTAACATCTGCCAAATCCACTAATGTAAATATATTTGTGAATGTAAAACTTGCTTTCAAAGCTATTGGGCACCAGAAACCATTGGTAGAGGAGCTAGACTTTTACTTTTTCGCCACTATGAGGCTGTGATAGAGGGGCTTCACAATAATGTGTAGGTAGAGCGAGCTGTCAATGAGGTACTCAGATGCTCTACGCTGCAGGTCCGCTTCCAGCAGGAAGTTTCCCGCCTCCTCCGTGCTCTGGTGGAAGTTGTAGACGTGACGGACCACCACCTTCCCCTGCTTCCGGGCCGAAACGACGACAGTCTTTTGAAAGCTGACGCCAGCAAAGTCTGGGCTGGAGGTGGCCGGTGTGACGATGATTCTCGGACGCCCTCCATCGGTACGAGTGGGCTGCAGGGACCCCAGCTCCGGATAAGCGGATCGCACACTTAGAGGAAGCCAACGAGGAGAGAAAAGAGCGTTCCAGGTCACGCGTTTGCTAGCGTCATAGCCGCTCGGTCCGAGTTGAGTCTGAAAACTGAAGCTGCGGTCGTCCCGCGTTGGGTTGTTGATGACCCACGGAGAGCCCCATGATGGCGACAGATAGTTACGAGGCGTAAAGAGGCTGCAGTTCACGTCGAAGTACTTTGCGAGCTGGACGGGTGAGGCTGCGTGGAACTGGAAGGCTAGGAAGAGCAGATCGCGTACCGATTCATAATACTTCAACATCACAGACGACTTCTTCTGCAGGTGGAACAAGTGTTGAGGTGATATCATGGCGTAGCGTATTGCTTTGAGCGCGCTCTCGGCCGTCTCACCTGAAGGCTGGTTCTGGTTGATCCAGGCCTCCAGAGCTTCGTACAGCTCCAGTTCACTCTGCAGAACCAGGTCCGAACGCTGCAGCAAAGTAAGCAGCAATTCTTCGCTCACGGAGCTCCATTCGGCGCTCTGTAGAACCGACGACAGGTTCCAGGACAGGTACTGCAGGCAGCTGTTCTGCAGGGTCACGTCCCCGATCTGCGTGGCGTATTGGTACCAGCTCACCACGTGACCCGTGGGCGAGTCGCTGGACAGGTGCTGGGTCATGTATTGGGTGAGGCCCTGCTGGAGGTCCCACACGTGGTACTTGCTGGCGAGCTTGTGTAGAGGAATGGCCTGGTTCAGACGCACTGTGATGTCACCACAGTATAAGTACCTGCAGGGAAAGAGGTTGTGTTGGAAATATCAACCTTACTATTAATGTTTTACCTTGGATAACTTTGATTACCCTGAAGCTTTACCTCCATAGCCTGTGTAGAATGATAACGTAACACAATTGAATGCTACACTAAATGGTGCATTAACAGTGTTTTTCTCTCTTCATCGTCAATTTATTTATCTGACAAAATGTGAGGTCTAGTTGTAGGTTAAAACATGAGGATATTTGTGAACTATCACCATTGTGCCCAGTGTACTTTGATTGCAATAGTTTTATTCCTACTTTTGTCATAATATTCACTAATATACTAAAGTATTGGAAAGTAATGTTTAAAAACTCAAATTAAATTTTCCCCCAAATGTGATTGTTAATAATCTACAATATAAAAAAATAATAAATAAATAAAACAAAAAATAAAAACAACAGAATATATAAACAAAATAAAAGCATTTTGTTGAAAAGCTACAATATAAAGCAAATAAAAAATTACAAAAATAGGATATATAAATAAAATAATATTGGCTAGTATAGTAGTGGAATGTAATGCTTTAAATTTCCGTCCAAATGTGATTTGTTAAATCTACAACATAAAATAGAATAAAAAATAAATAAAACAAAAAATAAAAACAACTGAATATATAAGTAACATAAAAGCATTTTGTTGAAAATCTACAATATAACATAAAAAAACAAAATAAAAACAATAAAATATACAATAAAAAATAGAAATAGGATATATAAATATAATAAATGTATTTTGTTGAAAATCTACTATATAAAATAAAAAAATTAAAAACTAATATAAAGGGGAAAAAAGAATATAAAAAATGCAAAAATATTAAATTAAAAAAAATCTTTGTTGACAATCTATAATATAAAATTGAAATTGAAATATTTAATCTTTTGCTCTGCTCTTCACAGTACAACTCAACGAGAGGAAGTGAATCCAACAGAATGAGATCATTACTAGGGAAAACGATTACATCATAGACTTTTTCCTAGAAACCCCAGTTGGTTGCTCCCTGTTAGTGGAGTGTTATGGTTTATTGATTATAGATTTAGGTTGATAACGGTAAGGTTGTAGGTTCAAGGGTAACGCATGAACAATCACCTCAACCCTATGTTGCTCCATTGGGGTTGTGCTTGTAATAAGTCTTCTATAAATCACTTTCGATAAAAATTTGCTAAATGCCCAATTGGTAATGAATCACTCACCTAATGAACTTATCAAAGACAGCGGCGCAGTCTGGAGTCTCTCTTAGGATCATCGCAGTGGAGTTTCTGGTCTGTAGGAGCTCATCAAACACGTCGCTCTGTAGAGTCAACACCAGCGAGTGGACCTGGATGACCTTCACCTCGTCCGTGTTTAAGGTCTGAACGCGCAGGATCACGTCGCTGCCGTTTCCCTGGGTCAGCAGGGCCTCCATGCGCTGCACCAGCGCCATTGAATGGTTCAGTGTGGTAGCGCTGTTCTCCAACACCACATCTGACTTCAACGCAGCTGCAGGACAGAAACGGGACATTTGAGAGCAGAACGGATGAAGAAAGTGCGCCTTTTAAATATCTCACAACTTCAGAAGAGGAACAAACAATTTCTGCACATTCAAAAAAAAAGAACAATGCGTATTATGAGGAGTTTAGATGTTCTTGCATGCCTTTGCACTGCATATTTTATCAGATATTGAATAATGCATGAGCATAATCTTTCAAATAATTGTAGCCATTCTTGCTTGTATGTCATCTGTGTAGTTGAATTCAAAACACACCCAAAAACTGGCTTTCCATCCAGTTCTTTTTGGCACTCAACTGAAAATTTTACTTTTTCCAAGTAATCAGAGTCACATAAAATTAAGTGTTAGAGCAATTATATTGCATTTCGGCTTCCAAATGCACTTTAAGTGTGGCTGAGAAAAGGAGGAAAAAGTCTGAATACAAAATCACAAGCAAGACCTTAATGAAAGGCTCCGACTGCCGCTTGCTGCTCTTCAAGTCATGTGACTCATTCACTCGCGCCTGACAGTTTGATCAGTTTACTCATTTGAAAGCTACTGCATTTCCTGTAAAGATGGTGACTTCACTTATAAATGCAATTGAACTGTGCAACAGTCTGTCTGTATAAAGAGATACTTTTCAGACATTTAGAAGCTTTTTATGTTACATAAATCATGTTTGTAATCCATATTAGATATATCATTGTGCTTTTGTGCACACTATGCAACTACAGCATAGAAAATGACAAAATAAAGTCCTAATCTTTGCTCTAATCATATAAATGATGGCTTTTGGAATAAAAATGGAAAATAACAAAAATACGAGTGGAAAAATCTCATATCACACAGAAATACATGGCTATTAAAATCGATGATCTTACCTCCTACACAAAGTGCAACACAAAGGTTGGCCACATAGACCACAGCAGGAATGCTTCCTCCGGAGTTCACCATCTCTCGTCCTGTATTAATGTCGTCCTTCCCTGGCTTTTTTCACTCCAGCCTCTCTCTCTCGGTATGTGCTGCCCAGTCTCCCTGTCCCACACTCTTTATGTAGGACGCTGGCACATCGCTGAGCATCTCTCAGCCTCATGAAGCCCACTGATTGGTGGAATCTGGCTGGGCCGTTGCCATGACAACCGCTTTGATTGTGAGTTTCTCCTCTTTCAATGTTACATGATATCGATCTGTGGCACTGGGCCACGTGTTTGGACTGAAGTGGGCGTCTGGAGTGGGATGCAGTCTACACATGGGGGCTATTGCTACTGTATTAGCTCAAATAAAGGAAAAGAACGCACTGGAAGATGAATATTGCACATTGTTGCACAATGGTGGATTCCACAGAAGATATCCATTTAGTAACATATTAAAAAATAAGCGCATTTACATATCACTTATTGGCTGAATAAATACCCATTCTATGCAATATAACCACTTTTTAACCCCAAAATTAAATGGGAAAGCACTTTTTAGTTTTATTTCCGTCATGCAAAAAAAATAAATAAATAAAAATAATATATATATATATATATATATAAAATTTATTTAGAATAAAAATATATAAATAAAATAAAAAATTCTGATCATGATGGCTAGATGTTGCTATGAGGTTTCTAATGTTTTCTGAGTGGTTAATTACTGGTCCATGTCAAAAAAAGCATATTCTGTTTAGTATAAAATTTATACTATAAGTTTTTTTTTTTATAAGTTTTTTCATTTTATCATCCTTCAGGCGACATGATCGAAAATATAATGTAACAGCTATCATCAAGCCACACAGTTTCAAGTATAATTCCATAGCACAAAAAGTGCAGGATGAGAATAAAATACCTAAATTTATATTATACACCTTTTTTTTATAAATGAACCTTTCTTTTTCAAACGTAAATATTTATAATAAAGTCATTTTGAATATTTAAGGATGAAATGCATGTGGATTCACTGCATTATATAAAAGTGTGAACTTATTTATTTTGCCTTATACACAGTTCTGCTACATCCACTTCTAAATATTTAATCACAAAATCCATCAATATGGTATTGTTGACCAGCAGAGGTAGCAAAAATGTACAGAAATATGAAATATACTTTGAGATATAACACAATACTATATAATACAAAGAGCAGAGCATCATGTGGAGGTCATGGCAGCCCTGTCCTGCTCATGTTTGTCTCTCTGCTTCTGCCTCATCTGTCTGTACAGCTGCACCACTCTCTCCCGCTCTTCCACCATCATCCTCTTCCTCGCCATAGAGGGTTTGTTGACCGACATAGGACTGTGGCCCAGGAGGGAGTTCAGGAGAAGACCTTTGGTTGCCCCCTGGAGGAAAGATCAGGATGATAATAATGATAATAATGAACAAACAACATTAATTAGCATCTCGAAAAGGAGTAGAGGCATGTAAACAAGTTACCTGGGGTTTGACTATGGCTTTCTTTGGTTTAACACTCAGTGATGGAGGCGCCATGGCGACCTCTCCAAACGGTACCTCATCTGAGAGAAACGGAAATGATGGAATATGAATATGTTTTGTGATTTGAAGTTTGATTTTTACAGAGTAAAAGCTCACAAAAGTAATGCATGCCTTTAAACATCTCCTCCTCCTCACGGTCCTCTAGCTGGTTTAGCTTCTTTTTCTGTTGCAGAAGTTTCTCTTTATGGAGCCTAAAACAATGACAAAGACACTTTAACACACCAATGCAGCGTTAGAAATTAATACAGTCTTTATTTATAGAAAAACTTGCATAATTACTGTGTGCATTTGTCCTGAAATTGATTACTCAAACACTGATAGGCTTAACTGATTAAATGATAACAATTAATTTGATTAGCTATGAATCATGAACATTAATGCATATCGAACCAGTGTTGTTTCTGTATCATTGATGTATTCTTATAGTTTGGTTATTATTTTGAATCAGATTTAGAAATTTTGTTGTATGTTTTTGTAATTGTTAGTTTTATTCTTATTTATTAGTTTTAATGTTTTGTTAGTATATATATATATATACACACTTTTTTTTTTTTTGGAATAAATATATATATATATATATATATATATATATATATATATATATATATATATATATATAAATAAAAAAAATACATTTAAATTACTTATTTCAAGAAAATGTTTTAATGGTTTAGTATTAGTTAACGATAATAACCCTGTGTTGAACTAACCTATTTTTCTTTTTAGATTTCTTTTCCTCGGTCTCCTCTTCTTTCTTTGGCTTGACCTCCGGATGTCGCTCTACCTGACTGTTTGTGAGGAAGAGGACATGCTCACTCTCTTCGGTCATGCGCTGCACATAAGCCCTCTCTGACTCCTGTCGCCCTCTGCGGAAGCGTGGGATAGGAATATCTCCTGAGAGCATCTCTGGCTTGGAGGCTAAAATAAGAAACATATATGAACATAGAGCAAGACGTCCCCTCCTCTGCTGCCCTTGCCACTGGCCGTGTCATTGTGCAGTTTTTGTGGGTCACTAGCTTGTCTGCAGACAAAACCCAGACAGCATGCAGCCCACATGACGCACCTCAATTTTTATTAACTAACTGCATTCAGTTGTTTTAACAGAATCCCAGTATGACTACACTCCCCTCAATAATAAATGAGTAACAATAATGTGCATTGACAAAAATAAACATGAGTAATAAATGAGTAAAATAAACAAAAATCTTATGAGTGTGAAAGGTCAGATCATGTTAAACCACTGCTTCAAAAAAAAATCACTACTGGCTCTCCAGGCATAATGACAATAATTAATATTGACATCATATCGTTAACACTTTCATTACCAATAACACCATTACCACTGTTCAAAGATTTAATAACTATTTTACTAAGTACTATAGAGACTTATTTTGATTTACTTATTTTTTTTATTATTCAAAATTAACTTTTATAAGTGAACTTCAGGAATTAAAATATTAAATATTAATATTAAAAATCATTAATATTAAAAATCATTTTTCATGCAAGTATATGGGTCTGCTTTTATTGTGCAGTGCAAACTGCAACACTTATATCTCACCCTTACATTTAACATAATTTTAATAAATTGTGTAAGACTGGCAGCACCTTTTTTCCTCTTTTGGGAGCCCTGTTTCATCCTCTCTTGACTCTTCATGATTTCACGCAGTCGATGAGGAATCTGCTGGAGGTGATCATCTGATGCAGGGTCAGCATTTTTCTTTAACTTCTTTTTACTACTAAAAGACAAGAAACTTTACAATTAGATATCAACCTCAATCAATTTAGTAAACAAAAGCAATGTTTTCTAAATAGTGCAACTGTGAAGGAACAAAATGGTTTTCCACAAGGATGCTGGGGACTGAGCCAAAATAAAAATAAATAAATAAATAAATAAACTAACAATAAACTTTTTTGTAAATGAATAAGAAAAACTACAATTAATTTCTTTAAAAAATAGAATAAAGTATAAACAACATATAGATTCAGAACTATACAATAGTACCACAACCAAAATACATTCCCATGACTTTTACAGTCATTTAAGGCTATGAAAACACTGTCTATGAAGGTGGCATTTTCAAATTCCTGTGGAGTTCAGGCCGTGTAATAAGAAATGACCAATTCTGAAGGATGCAAAGATACTAAGCGTCACATCTCTAGGCATAACCGAAAAAGAACTCTGCACTGACTTTACCATTTTTGTCAAGCCATACGACGTATATGGTTATAATAATTCTAGATTCTGCTAGTTTTCCTCATTTTATTAATGTTTACCACTTGACATGATTTCCAAACATAGCCACAAATCTCGAAACACCGTTATTGCAGACGTTTTAAGCCACTGATTTACCTGAAATGTTTCTCGTTCTTCTGTTGTTTGAGTTGTTTTTCTGTTTTCATTGTGTACTTTTAAGTAAATAGCGTTTACCCCAGTTGGCTGTAAAGTCGCGTGGTGTACTATGCTTCTCCTGCTCGTCTTCTTCTACGCTGCGAAGATCAGCAGCTCAGCAGCGCGTTACTGCCGCTCTCTGGTGAAGAATGAACTCGCGCCGTCAGCGCGGGCTCTGAGGTAAATCATTTTTCTCGATTTAGTCCGGTCAAAAACACACATTTTATGGCTTTTTGGTGAGTTTCTTCTCGGTGCCCATTTCTGGCTTGTGAATTCAAAAAAAAAGAAAAAAAAAAGAGTGAGTATCCTAGTTCATTAACTTATTTCTGTCATATATTTCCTCCACTGTTGCCATAATATGGCGATTACCGCCAATATTATTTACCGCTCAAGAAGACCACATGTCAGGTCATCACCATAAACTAATAAATCTTTTGATTAATTATTTACATTATGTTATAATTAAGATAAATGTAACTGTTTCATGACTAAAAAACCAGATTCAGTCACGTCTAAATCAACAGGCTAAATAAAATCGCAGATGTCCTTTGTTAATAGTAATTGTAACTCTAATGTCGTTGGGGATTATTTTAATAGTGCTTTAGTTCCTGTTCCTGACTTTGTTGACCTATCTTTCTGGACTTGTCTGAATCGCATATTTCCTCTTTCCTTTAGGCCTATTATTCTGCTGTTGGATCAAACATTTTCTTTGGCTCTAACATTTTAATCAGGAGCAACTACCACACCTTTCCTTCTGTAGTGCATCCACATTCGTTATAAAAATTTGTTCTGAACATATGATTTCAGAATCATGAGGTGCTATATCTTGGTGAAGTTCAATGTGCTATGAATTTATGACCAACTAAGCTGACAAAAATTTGGAATGCACAATATAATTGTCATCTGGGAAAAAATAGTTAAATGTCAATGTCTTCTTTCATATAGGCTTTATCCCACTTCTGAAACTTTGACCTAACTCTGAGAGTTTTCTTTAGAGTTTAAATATAGGTGTAAAACACATAACGTCTGAATGTTTGTTTGTAATTCTAAATATTGCATATGAGACAAAGTGTTTTCCAGGCAATGCTACATGAGGGAGAATAAAAGCTGCATTTTGCAAAGGTGTATCACCACAAAATTGGTTTAATAATCTGGGTTCCACTCTTACCATTATATTAGTTTTATTTTCCAAAACCTATACACTCAGAACTCAGGTACAGCCTCTGCAGCTGACTAAACATTTCCATGAGCCGGGGACACCCGGATGACCCTCAGTCTCCACCTGAGGGAACAACACACTCTTTGAGTCCAGAAAGCGGACAGACAGATTGTTGATGCATTCAGAATGGCCTGACTCACCGTTTCCTGAGAAAGCTCCACTCCCAGGTACCCACAGTGACCTGCCTGCATAGCAGCCTCTTTGTGACCTGTTTACATGCTTATTCCTCAAATATACTGTATTTTTATACTGTATTTTTAATTGCAAAGCACTGATTTCCTGGATTTTTTTTTTTCAGTGCTGAACTGGCTGTCGTTCAGAGAAGGTAACGTCTTTGTGGTCAGTTGGTGCCATGTACAGCTGAGAAGAAACAAAGGCTTTCAACAACACGTGAAGAGACCTAACTAGGAATTATCCTATGCTTTCTGTCAAAATAATTTGTGACATAACTCTGGGGGCACATTCCAGGAAGGGTCACCCAGCTTGTTGGGAAGCACCAGTGAGGAAGGGGAAACAAATACCATAAGGGGTCATCCAGTTTCACCCAAGCTAATCCAAGTTTGGCATGGGTTTTTACAACTGGCGGAGCACTTGTGAGAGTGATATGTCTGGGTGTTGGTGTATTTAGACATACTGGTGGATGATTTTAAACATTAGCTCAGAGCTTACATTCAGAATGTATATTATGGGACTAACATTGTTGTCTATATCTACAGAGAGCTGCTGAGGAACCCCTGAAGATTCTTCCACTAAACTGAAAATTTTCTGAAGTGGACATCTGTGATGATCCGATCACCTGGCTGTGTTTAAGAGGTCTATTGAGGAACAAAGTTCTGGAAAAATCAAGAGAAAGATGCTTCATCACATTTCCTGTCTCAGCTTAATCTTAATCTCTATTCTTTTGAGACAGCATTGAGTCATGGACAGAAAAGTACACGCAAAGCAACTTACACAGTTGGTATTGACAGAATGAGTCAGTAAGTTAAAAAACCAAGAGCACCGGAGGTTTCTAGTTTTGTCTAGAAACTTACATTTGAAAATTCCACCTCGCTGAACAATCTTAACTCATAAAGAAGTGTTAGATGTTTACTGCCAGCTCAGCGTCTCCATTGGTAGTCACAGTGGTGCTCTGGAAATGAATCTTTGTGAACAAGAAGATAGAATCTAGCATGAGTAGATGGTCTAGTCACGCACAGAACAAACTCATCAGTCCACAATTTGCATGAGTCTAGTTTTTAGAGACAAGCAAGGAAAAGATGTTTTGAGAGCTACTACAGATATTGCTACTACTTTAGCACACATGTAAAAGTATAAAAACATAAAACAAATAAATGTATTTTGCAATTCAGATTGGGGCGTCTAGTGGTGCAGAAATCGCACACTTCACCTTTAACTTCTGAAGGACCTCAGGTCCATTCTCAATTTGGATATCCACAGGAATGCTTTAACAGAGTCAGTTTCGTTTGCTGCGCAAATAATAAATATCCCCCAATGCCAGAAGCTTCATTTAAATGGATTCCTTATCACTGGTGGTGGCTGCCTTTCAGAAAATTGTTTTATTTCTAAAATAGTCTTGAGCTAATATTTACAGATGCTAAAGAAGGCACTTGTGGTGAAAGAGAGCACAAGATGAGCCCTAGCTCTGAATTAAGCCTCCAGATACCACACAGCTCCAAAATGGATTAAACTGGCCACTGACGCAAATCCTGAGAGACAGTGTGCAATCCAAGACACCGCCACATATTTCCCTCCTCTGTGTGTCTCTGTCTTGTATTTTTTATGTCTCTGTTAACAGGACTTCTCAGAAGTGAATGTAATGTGTCATTATGTTACATTACAGGTTCTTTAAATAGAGTCATCATGCATCTTTGTTTGTAAGTGAATGGATACAGTGGCAATAAAAAGTTTTTTGGACACTAAAGATGGAATTACAAATGTATAAATGTCTTTGCATTATATAACAAAATATTAAAACAAGGGGTTATGACAAAAACACTTTCTAGTGAAAACATTTCACAAAATGAAGTTTGTTGGGTTTCAAACTATGAAGAAATTAGCAGATATGCATATTTTTGTGCACTTATGCATATGTTCAAAATAAAGACAAAAAGTCTTGGACACTTTCTGCTTGTCAGAGTTTGTGAAACGTTCATGTGTTACAGTAATATATTGACACCTGTGTGAAATTGAGGGGAACTGATATAAAACCACAAAAAAAAAAAGACCTCAAGACCAGTTGGTTAGAAATGTTTGAAAAGGTGACTCAAAGTGAAGTCAGTTCTGAGATAAACTCTAGCATCATTTGTTTGCACATGCCACTTGATATGAAAATTTGTGTCTAGTGCAGTGAAATTGAGACATTTTTAAGCGTGACTTACTGGTAAGTGTCCAAGAGTCTGCAAATACTTTTTTGAGGCCACTGTACATGCTGCTAATTTACATGTGTACACGACTGCACTTTTTAATTCCAAGAGGAAGTGATGATTATCAGACATGGGAGGCTGACACTGCCGTTGATTAATCATCTTGTTATAAAGGTAATACCTTCACCACTTTATTATTCAGCATACTCAGATGCACCAGGGAGGTTATTGGCAATAAATAGTTGTTGTCACTGTGTGAGGTCTTGGGGAAATGACACCTCTGTGTGTGTCCTCTCACATTTACATGCACTCATATTCACATTCCAGGTTTCATACAGACTGTGCAGAGGCGCTGGAGCCAGGATGTCTTGACCAGAGTCTCATGTCCACTGTCCAGTGTCCACTGTTCCTGTCTAGGACAGGCCAATGCCAACCGCAGAGAGAGAGAGAGAGAGAGAGAGAGAGAGTATATCAGCAGAATGAAAGATGCAATGAAAGTGGGAGAATTTACACAACATCACCATAGAATCACAGCGGAAATTACACACTTTAACTTCAAGTGTGTAATTTCTGTGCCACTAGCAGCACCAAACAGAATTGCAAAAATAATGACTATTTTGAAACAGTTTGTCTGACCCTCAGATTGCCTGGAAAATACCTGTGCCTTTGTGTTGTTTGGTGTTAAAGTGATGTTTAAAAGGTTGCAAAATAGAGTCACTTGCTCGTTTGTGATTTTACCTCTTGGCAACCTTTATATACTCAGTGTTCCCATAATCTGTCAGCAGCAGGAAGGGGTTTTGAGCTTCACCTTCACCCGTGTACACTCTTTCAATGCACCCTTCATGGTGAGCACTGCCCAATTCCCCACCTCGCAATTATGGTCTGTAGGAACAAGCTTCTTAAAATGTAATGTGGCCAGGTCACCAGGTCAGATACAGCATGGCAGTCTCTTAAGTGTCAATTTCCACAATTAATTTATACAATTTGGAGTAAAATACCTGCTCAGACATCAGTTTTCAATACTTAGTGTGTGGATTTACCTCAGCATGCAAGAAATTCACTTGTAGACCATGACGTGAACAGCCTGAAATGACCTAGTTCAAACTCTCCTACATAACACTTACTCTAAGGGACAGTGAGACGACTTTGTCCCTACAAAGGGATGTGCCAGATAGTGAATAAGTGGCACATTTCCATGGGCAAATTGGACATAATTGAGAGGCTTTTTGTCTTACAGAATGCTTTCTTTAATGACATCTAGATACTACTTTTACCTCTGGACTCTCTATCGTGGTACGTAATTCCTATACAATTTTCTAGATACAATGAACTCCACTAACAAATTTTACCCAGCTTCCAACAAATTAAAGGATTATTGGTAGTTGGCCTTGGGTAACCTAACGCCACAGGAGTGGATGGGATAGAGGAGGAGTAAAATGGATTCAACGTAGAACAATCAGACTTCTTGTCCTATAGTGCGCAGGGGTTTTTTTCTCAGCTGAAACCCTATTATCTTAATTATTTACTCGAAGTGTCCCCTGAGTTTCAGGTATGCTCAAACCTGCTAATAAAATAATTAATTTATAATTAATAATAATAGATTTAACCACTGATTTATTTTGTGTAATATTCATTTATTTAGTTTCATTTGGCATTTCAATCACAGTCTCACAAACCACCTGTAGTTCCATCATACACCCCTCGAGACTCATGCACCCCTCTATGCTCAGCAGGGAATCATTATTTGTACAGCTAATATGACTCCGGAAATATTGTCATTCTTACACTTTCTTACTATAAAGTTTTTGTATTTCACGCATAACTGCCCATGATCCTACGTCCTGTTATTGTACAACTCCAGACATGCAAGACATGTCATGTAGGAATGCGCTTTAAAAAAAAAAGATGGAAAAAGTCTATGGTCAGGATGTACTTCCTATTGGGACAACAGGAGAATGTGCATGTGACCAGAGAATCCCACAATTTAAGGATACGACAGAAGTGAATTGCATCGTCGAAACTTATAAGCAGTTCAGTACAGAAACACTGAACAGACGAGCAGGTTCCAGCACCTGAATATAACAATCTAAATCACCCAGCTGCCAAAGCGAAGAGTGCCACGAAACAATAACAAAACCGCAGTAGCTACAGAGCTAAATCAGGTCATACACCACTTGACAAACAAATATACAACCAGCCCTACAAATTTGGTTAATCGTGTTGAAATTGAAACCACAAAATGGTAACTTCCGCCCAACTGTATATATTTTAGTCAAATACCCATGATGTTGTAGAAAGTGAATATGGGTTGTACCAGACAGACTGCTGCATGACTCATGGTTATAAATACAAAACAAACATTAAGGCACAAAGAATAAAACGAGTCAAAGCTTTGCTCCACCCCCTCAACTGTCTCCACAGTTTGTTGCTGTGATTCACAGTGATTCAGACCTCCAGGTGCTCTTTAGAAGGCCAGACATGCCACTTGGGGGTCAGGAGTGTGACAAAGTGCCGAATTCTGTTGTAGAGCCAATGCCAGGACTGCTCCATCTGTCTGGCATGTGTCAAAAATGACAAGAACCAGTGGAGTCCCTGCAGCAAGACACAACTCGAACCAGAGTCAACAACCGGCCTGGAAGAACATGAAAGCTCTTGCTTGAGCACTTTTGCAACAGACTGTAAATGTCATAAATACAGCCCTCAGAGATTTCAATGCACAAACTTGTCATTTAGTGTGCTGATTGCGCAAAAGGTCCCTTTAAACACCATTTAACATTTTGCCACCCTAGAAACATTGAGTTTATTTACATGCACAACAATATGCAAGAAAACCACATTCAGGATATTAAAAGATTTTTCCATGCTGACATCAAAACGAAAACAGGGTCTTGGGCAAAAATCTAGATGTGGCTATCAGGTTTTACTTAAACAGTTTATGTCCTTTTCCCCAGTAGAAAAACTCAGTTTAAGGTCATTTAAAACTCAAGGTCTGAAGGTAAGTGTGTGTGTGTGTGTGTCCTTTAGGAATCAAATTAACAGGATCTAAAATTTCTGATGTTTTCTGTGTGTGAATATGATAAAAATGTACTCTTTATTTGTTTTATATCTTTATTTATAACAAAGCTTCATACCTAAGGTAAGTGTTTATTGACTATTTGAATGATCTTTGTCTCTCTTTGTTTGTTAGCATTAAATATTATGTTACGGCATGAGTAAAGAAGCAAATTATGAAGCAACATCTTGTGACTAATGATGCTTGCATCATGGCCAACCTGTTGATACTGTATAGCATTTACTCTCAATGGGCCATCTTATCCCATCATACAACCATTAGACCACAATAACAGAAACACATACATAAACATACTTCCTGCTTGATTCTACATTAGCATTATAAATATATTTTTAACAAAAATAAAGCATCTTTCCACAACTGTCTCTTACATGTCTTCCTATGACACATATTTCCAGTACAAAAACCTAGTATTTTTGCTGTAAAATATAAGCAAGAATGAATTAAAATATTGAGATAAATGTTACTGATAATACTTCCAGATCACTGAAGGTGAGCTCTTCTTACATCGGACTGAGAAACGAAGAGTGTGAGAAAGATAGATCGCATACATAAATACTTTATTCTGGCATAATGACTGCATTACACTGCCTTCTGTAAGTCTTTGTTCACGGACAGGCAGTTGAACTCTTCGGAAGGACAAAACTTTCTAGAGGCACATTGGAAATAGCAGTTTCAATGTTCTGGACCCAAGAGGACTAAGGCAGAGAACAACAGAAAATTGCGTCTTCCGTTTTAGCAAGGTTATATGATAGCACATCCTTTAATATGTTCATCCTCTTTTTGAATGACTGGAGTACATTAGTTAGTCCATCCTTCACAGGCATCTAGACTCCTGCTTGAGCGGATCCAAACACAAGCATGTGAAGTTCATGGTCTCTACAAACTTAGTGTTCAACAAAAGACTTTCTCCTCATCTTTGACCTTTACAAGAGTCGTACACACAAACAACAGAGAATCGACACAAACATCGTCCTTTTCAGTTTCGTTTCCACCCAGTGTTTGACCACTTAATAATTAACTGAATACCAATCTTGTTTGTCTTCAGTGTTTGACAGAGTACGTAGAAAGCACCTTTGGTGTTGTACTTGTGTATAATGTTCCTCTGGATACAGTATCTTTTTTGAACAGCAATGGGGTCAGTAGGGTCAGAGTTCAGAGGTCAAAGTCCCAGTGCTGCTGGAGCATTACGTAGCCACTGTTGTCCTTCAATCGCTCATTTGATGTGGTTTCACCTCATGTCCACTGGAGGGAGAGAAAGGAAACAAAACAACTGTTAACAAGCAATCACGTTTTTGTGGAATCTGGTGCAGTTTCAAAATGATCTGATTGTGATTTTTTCTTTAGTAAGACATGCGGTTTGTTTGAGTGACACTTATCCACCACACAGTGATTTTAATGGTGTATTATTGGAAAGTCTATGCACACTTAAGAAAGATAGAACAATGTGAAAGGAACAATCTTTGTGATCAAGTTCACCAAACCATCAATCCACACATTGCCATTCACAAACACTCAAAATTATGGCAACCAAACAAGCTCTGTTCCAAAACCTACTGAGCTGCCTAGCATTTTAATATAACTAACAAAATATATTGGAATAAATTGGAGTTGAGTCTCTGAGTGGGGTGTGGAGTTGCTGTCTATGAAAAGCTTTCTAAACCAGTCACTTCCACTTTGGCATGGCTTCTCTGATGACATCAGTTTGATGGCTTGGGCCATGGCTTGGGCAGAATATGCTTAACCACGCCCCTCCAACCGTTAATTTGCTGCGAGTGAGAGATGAGAGGAGGAGCGCAAAAATAAAACCCCCGCCCTCTACTCGATATTCCATTTCAGTTGGAAATATGTCACCATTCTGAAATCCAGTCAGCAGCAACTTCTGGTTCACATGGACTTTAATGTTGCCTTAGGGTGTCAAATTCAGTTCCTGGAGGGTCACTGTCCTGCAGAGATTAGCTCCAACCCTAATTAAACAGAGAAGAACCAGTTAATCCAGGTCTTCAGGCTCACTAGGCAGGTGTACTGGAGCTGGTTGGCGCTAAACTCTACAGGACAGTGGCCCTCCAGGACCAGAGTTTGGCACATGTGCCTTAGAAGGTAGATGCCTAGGTAGGCGGTAGACAGCAAGGCAGCTCACTTGGTTTTGGAAAAGAGCTAAATTATATACATGATGAATACAGTTTGATTTCACAAAATAAGTTGCATCAAACAGACAATCCCGTGACCCATGCAGCAAAGCAAAATACAGCACAGTGCAAACATCTCTCTCGCTCAGTGTTGCGTGACTCTGATTGAACGTCTCGCTCTTTCTCCTGATCGGTTCATGCCAATGATTGGTTGCGAAGTGGCAGGGGTTGTGTCCACAGCTGTCCTACCTGCAGGATATTTTGGTCCTCTGCGTATTAGGAAATGTTTGCCTTTTATTGAATATCCCTGTTGGTCTGTGCTGCCACTGCTTGCTTTCTGTGTTTCCGTTTTTTACCATTTTTAACTGTGCGTGGGCCTGGAAACACAAGTTTGGGGAAAGGTGCAAGCCAGTTGGTGGGCAGAATGTGGTTGAGTCGAAAAAAGAAAGCAAGAGGGAAAGCAAGCAAGAAAGATTAAAAAGTAAGAATTTATGGCCTCGGGGAGGTGTAAAACAGACTGTAATTGCACTTCATAAATATTTGAGCCTCATGAGCTTCCAACCCTTTTATCTCGGCGCAAGGTTTTCACACACAAGAGCAGAAACCTGTTGAACCTGAAGGAGAACCTTCAGACACACTTCTATGTGTTTCAGCATTTGCACACACCTGTGGTCTTTCTTATCCATTCAATTGCATCATTGCCCAGCACAGTAAAACACAAGCTTACACAGGTGAGTTTGTCTGCGGTGACAGCACAATGCCACAGGCCGCCAAGTGCACAATCCATAGCCAAATAATCATTCAAGATCAGGCCAAACATTCAGTGTATGCATGTGTATGCATGACATATGTACCTGTGTCTGCTTCCGCGTGCTCAATCACGTGATGCTGTGATGTGCACACGCATTCCAAATGATCCTCTAACCGGACAAGCACCTCCTTCAATTTTGCTTTCTTACGCGATGCGAACTCTACCTTCGCCACCTGGAAGAAGAGAGAAAGACCAGGTTAGGTTAGTGATGAACAGTTTTTCAGAGAGTTGGTGTAGCATACATGACGACAGCACAGATTCTTAACTGTTATGATAGTACATGCTCAGTTAGCTCCAAACCCTGCCAAATGGTCAAAGGCAACAGTGGAAAAATTTGTCGAACAATTCCTGGGCAATAAGCCCAAAACAGTTACATGTTCCACAGTTAACGCCCCACTGCAGCACACTAAACTCAAAATAACCACCCAGCCTTACACAGGGGTCGACTCGTGTCTTTTGTTGTGCTAATTTTAATGCTTAGGCCTCTATTTCTTCTCACTGTTCTGCTAATGCTCGGCTGAATATTCTTTGAAAGCTGTATGGACGTGGCTGTGCGCAAGATGGAACAGAACGCTGAAAGTGGAGTATACCCGGGCCTTAAGGCAGTGGTTCCTGAAAATGTTCCTGGACCAGTCCTCCCAACTCATGCACATTTTGCATGTCTCCTTTGTCTGACACACCAATTTCAGGTCTTGGAGTCTCTACTAATGAGCTGATGGGTTGAATCAGGTGTGTTTGATTAAGGAGAAATGCTGTGCAGTGTTGAGGGGGCTCCAGGAACGTGGCTGGAAACTACTTGTTGAAATAAGTTCAACTTTTGGAAAAACAATATTGAGACTTTTTCCCCATTCCACTGCCCACATCTCACATTTTTAAATGCAAAAATGTGCTCTTTGTTAATGTCCCCTCGATTGGTCTTTTTTAGCAGCGAAATACACGCTTAATTTGGTAAAAGTTGGTTTTATGGGATACTAAAGAGGTTTTGTAGTGCGGTAAGGAATGGTACTCCCCTTGCTCCATTAGAAATGACCTAGAAAGCGATCAAACCAACACAGTTTGAGTGTGCACAATGGGACTGCACATTTGCAATGTGTTGGCCAAACATTCAAGTATGCAATGGTGTGCTTCCATGGAGTATTTTTCTGGCTTAGAACACAATCACTAAATTCAGTGCATGACACACAGAGTGCAAATAAAAACTCAGTCTACCGTGCAAGTGCAATTGGTTTAGCATTATGGAACAAATGATGCAACACTTGGAAACTCCCATAAACCTATAGAGAATCGTCAAAATGATGGTAGGGAGCGAGAGACAGTGAAACGGGCCTGTTTCGGTGACTCCGTCCACCCGGTTATACCTCTTTCCCTCTGTCTGCTGCCCACCTCTCCCTCCTCTTGGACATTCTTGTGCTTGGTTATATTTACAGAGCCAAGTCTAAAACAGCCTGTGGCGTGCAAGAATGTTCTGCGACTGAGGATGAAGGGTGAGACAGACTCCGAGGGGCTTGAGAACTAGTCGGGGGGTTGGGTAAGGGGTTCAGCAAAGGGTCATAATAAGAAAAAAGAGTCCCCACACCATCCTTAGCTGCCCCCTGCCCCAATATTCTCTTTCAAATTCAATTTATCATTGCTTTCGCATCTCGGTTTCAAGTCCGAACTTCACACATGCACTCGCCCACATACTCAAATGCGCTTTATAAAAAGGCCCAAGTTTCTCAGGAGGCCCTTCCAAGCTCTATTTATAAACTACTGTGCTTTACGCCGCAATGAAAGCCCTGCGAAATCCCAGCGCAGCGCACTAATGGTGTGACATCTGATCCAGCCCCGGCTCCAGCAACCCCAACCCCCTCTGACTCGCCCTGCGCTCTGTGAGGACTATTGTCCGGGGTCTGGATAATTGGCATTGGGATTTCCCCGCAAGAAAGGTCAATAAAGAAAGGGTGAGAGAAAGAACGGGCATCAGGAGAGGTGCATCATGGGTAATTAGCA
>JAFVLL020021075.1:0-42500 GCA_021397915.2 Tor tambroides | reverse complement strand
TCAACGAGCTGTGACATGAACTTTGAATGTTTGGAATTTCCTGGCTCGGATACGTTTGTGACCTCACTAGTACCACCAATCAAAATATTTTCACGTACAATCAAATAAAGAGGTGCCCTCCAGTCATTGTGATTTCCTAAATAAAACTGACATTCTCTCTGCTTTTTATATCCTCAACACTGGATCTGCACCAATCGTAGATGTTTATGTAACATAAAATCCTGACTATAACATTATTAGGAGAGATTCTGCGGTTTAGCAAATCAATTCAGGTCAATTCAATAATTTAATATTCTTCTCTTCTGAAATATTTAGCATGTATTTAAATATAAAGCAGGTATAAAAGATCAAATCACAATTTATTAAAAAAAAAAAACAACAAAGCAGTTGCAATATTCAAAAAGATTTAGTTTAATTTGAAAAATTAAATTTACACTACAGTTCAGGGTCAATTTGGGGTCAGTAAGTTTTTTTTATTATTAATAGTTTTATTCAGCAAGGATGCATTAAATCATTAGATCAAAAGTGAGAATAAAGACTTTTACATTGTTACTTTTTTACATTGTTAATTTTATTTTTCTTAAAAATATATATAATCAAATAAATGCTGTTCTTTTGAACTTTCATCAAAGAATCATGAAAAAAAATGTATCAGTTTCCACAGAATATTAATCAGCAAACTGTTTTCCATAATGATAATAATAAGAAAAGTTTATTGTTTATATGTAGTATTATATTTACTAAAATTTGCATTTACAATGCTAGGATGTTTGTTGCCAGATTGTTGTTCTCAGGCCTTTGCTATATGGTTGTTAAGGTGTTTTTTTGTGCGTTGCTATGCACAAATGCAGGACAAGTTAAGCACTAAAATTACAAGTGATACCATGGCAATAGGTTAACTATAATCAGTGAAGCACCATAAATGAACAATCATTCTGCCAAGCAACGCAGTTCATGAACTGTTTATGGTTCATCAAATGAGAACTGCTCAATTACGAAATACTTCTTAAACTGAATGTTGTCAAGAAGAGTGGCATGTCTTTGAGCAGCAGGTCTTACCGACACTCCTCTTCCGTCTGTGGGACAGCTGCTGACTCTTGAGATCAGAGGAAGCGGCCTTGTGTGAGTGATGGCTCTTCTGATGGTGCTTCTGTTTGACCTCCTCAATCACCTCATTTCCAGGACCTCATCAAAACACAGGTTATCCGTATTACTTTCATGTTACTCAGCGAAAAGACAAATCACTTTTTCCCCCCTTTAAAGCCAAGATGAATCCACAATGAGGCTATTGAAAGTCTCCAGTAGATGCCCCGAAGCCTTCAGAGGCGAAATGGCACTGCCGTGAGTGGCACCGAAGCATGAAATAATTTCCTTCTTCAGAAACTCATTTTTCCACAAACAATGGCTGCTTTATTCACGAGCTTAATTAGAAATTCATCACGATGGATTTCTGGAGGAACGATGTCATTTTGGCCCTGAATGTGGTTGCCAAGTTTATTATAATGTCTTATGTAGCATTGACATGCCCGATGAACAAATCTGAACTCCTGACAACCTCAAATGAGTAAGACAGCCATTCTACACTATTTAAAGAAGAGGCAGGACTGTAAGACTCCTGAATACAATATCAGTCCAGTGTTTAAACAACCCATGATGCATATGAAAGCTTCACATTAATAATACGGTTTGAGTTAATCATGTGACAAAACCGACAACACAGAGCGTGACAACTAATACACAAACCGCTTTCCATGTATGAATTAAGAGTTTGGTATATTAAAGGGACAGTTCACCCAAAAATGAAAAGTTTGTCAAACCTATTTATTTTGAAATTCATCTTTCTTCAAATGTTGGAAATCAAACAGCTGCTGGTATTCAATGGCTACCAGCACAACATTCTTCAAAATATCTTCTTTTGTGTTCAACAGAATCTCGTACAGGAGTTTGGAACAACATGAGGGTGAAGAAATGATGACAGAATTTTAATTTGGAGGTAAAAAAAAAAAAAAGACAAAATAAGAAGATCATTATTTTGATCTCGAAATCATTTTCTCTCATCAGTTTCCCTGTGAAACATGAAATAATCTCCTTTTATTTCTACAGATCTAAACTAGTTGCACTTTGAGATGTAAACATTCAGTTACCGTAAGCATATTTATCGTTATCTGATATTGTTCTATAGTTATTTCAGCTGGGTTTCGTTTACCCAAGCGTGCAGTGCGGTTAAACATCAAACTGGCTAATCTGTGAGCGGCTGAAGGACTGCGCCCAGCTCTGAGCCGCGAGGGTGCGACCATCTGGAATGCTGAGAGAGCAAAGCACCCAAACACACTCTCTCGACTTAAAAGACTGCATGACCACACACACAGTCCTGAAGCAGGAAACACAAGTGACATGTCAACAAAAGCCCCACTCTGTTCTGTGTCTCTAGTTCGTCTCATCTTTCCTACCAAATGGAAGGCCATTGTTTTTAAGTTGTTTTTCAGACTCAGTCAAAGAGTGCACGCTGACCCGCAGAGAGAGAGAGTTCAGCATTTGATCCTGCACAACACACCTTATCTCATGTTCACATCAAAACTCAGTGTTACGATGTCAAACTCAAGAACTTTGTTCTCTCACACACAAAAACACAAGACGACCAACCGAACGAAAGCACGGCTGTCAAAGCACACTTAAAAGAACAGCTCACCCAGAAAGGACCGTTTTGTCATCAAATGTTGTGAAAGAAGGAAACTGAGCAACATTGCTTCATCTTCTTTCAAACCCATATGCAAATGAGATTTGAGATCTACAGTGGAGAGGATTTCAGTGAATAATGGCTTAAAATTTGTTTCTGGATTTTTTTTTTATATGTGTACCTTCTATTTATTTGGGTTTGTCAGTGGAATAATAATAAATGTTTTCATTTTAATTTATTTATATACTGTACAAACGTATTATTGCTTATACAGATGAAAAGTGTCATTTATTTATTTGTTTGTTTGTATATAGATTACTTACTGATATTTATTTTATTAATATATTAATAATAAAGATACGGTATATTAATAGATAAAATATAACAATTATCAAATAATGTGATAATTATTTAATGATAGCAAATAAGAAAATGTGTTTTGTGTAATATTTACTCACATTTTAACATATTACATATACATAAAAATACTAATATTTAATTTATTACTATATTCTATCTATATAGATAGATGCAATATAATAGTTAGCAATAAAATAATAATAATAATTATTATTAATTATTTAATGCTAGCAAATAAAAATGTATCTTTATGAAATGCATCTATATATGAAAATACTAATATTTAATTTATTAATATATCCTACCTATATAGACAGATAGATAGATACAATATAATAAAATAATTATTAGTAATTAAATAATTTGATTGATGATAGCAAATAAGAAAATGTGCCTTATCTTTCAGCAGAACCAAAATTTTACAGAGGAAATCATATGAAAATATGTATTTTGCAATATTTACTCATATTTTGTTTTATCAAAATTACATTTATTATTTATTACATTTACTTGTATTTGTTTATTTAGCCATCAGCATTAAGTAGCATTATCTATCAGCAGATTCTGAACCAAAAACTTTGCTAAACATCTCATTTTCATCTCAAGTCAGACAAATGAGTCGTTAAATCATGACAGAATTATCATTTTCAGTGCATTATTCCTTCAACTCCTCTGTAAACCACTGTAAAACTGACACATTTCCATCAAGTATCATTTGGCAGGTGATTTTTATCCACATTAGCTTGCAGCACAATAATTACAGGTATGATCTACCTGCAGCGACCCACTTTTATGTGTCCTCCTCACAATTGAACGATGCTGATGAAAGCATTCTTCCAGTAACCGTGTAAATTGCAGGTTCTGAACTTATAATCTTTGCATTACCAGCGCAGATCTTTAACCACTAGGCCTCTATCATCAAACCCCTCTGTCTCTGACTATCTCTCTCTATGTGTGCGCTTTCTCTGAATCCATTACAAAGGACAACATTAGCCCTTCTTCACGGATTGACAGCTGTCCTTTCATCAAACAAAAGGACGTCCCTCCATCTGTGCCGTTTTCTTCTGGATGTGAAAGCGCAGGGCGACAGGAGAGGCAGACAGATGGATGTTGATAAGTTAAAAGGCTGCTGGGAGGCACAGAACAAGTGCGGCCTGTTCCAGGTGAGCGGAGAGGTCACGTGCGCTGACCTCAGAGAAAGAGAGACACTGTTTCCTCCCTAAATCACTGTCACTGCTTTCATGACCTCTAATTATCCGTCCATTAGCGGGAGATACCTATCTGTGCCTTCCTCCTCTCATCATTCGCTCCTCGTATGGACAGTTGACGAGGTTAGCGCTCTGATCTGAGGCACAACAGCCCGGTACTGCTTCCTAAATGAGATTAATCAGGACGGAAAACAGGAAAATGCTCATAGCAATAATAGCAATGATATCGATAGTCACACAAAACGCTTCTGATATCTATGGAAGCCCATTTCCGCCGCAGATTAAAAAAACAAGAAAGGTAATTATGACTTTTTACGTCACAATTCTGTTTATATCTCATAATTCAGACTTTTTTTTCACACAATTCAGAGAAAAATTGTGACATGTAAAGTCAGAATTGTGAGTTTATATTGCGAGTTTATATATGGATAAAATTGGAATTGAGATGTTAACTTGCAATTGCGAGTCTATATCTTGGAATTGTAAGATATGAACTCGCAATTCTGAGAAGAAAAGTCAGAATTGTGAGAAAAAAGTCGCAGTTATGCCGTTGCGCTATGGGCTTCCCAAGTTCAAATCCCGGCTTGAGGACCTTTCCCAATCCCCCTTCGCTTCCTGTTAGATCTAATCTGTCCTTTCATAATAAAGGTAAAAACACCAAAAACAAGTCTTTAAAAAAAAATACAATTACTTTTTTACATTTTTCCCCCCAGTGGCAGGGAAAAAAACACAATTGTGAGATGTACACTCAGAATTCTGAGAAAAAAGTCAGAAGATATAAGTTCAGAATTTCAAGAATTTCAAAAAAAAAGAATAGTCAGATACAAGCTTAGAATTATGAGAAAAAAGTCAGTTTTTTTAATTTTGAGGAGGAAACAGGTTTTCATATATATATATATCAGTTCAGTAATGAACAGAAATGTAAGAATTAATTATTTTTTTTTTTACATTTTATAAAGAGTTTTGATCTTAACTTCTTGAGTGGTTGAGGTTAAGAAACTAAATTTTATGATTACAGTGAGCATGAAATAACTTATTCAAGTCCTTCTCTTTGACTGACATGCGACGGCTTTGAACAGACTGACTTTAAAAAGATCTGAAAATATACCATCACTGGCGTCAGGCATCTTTTACTAGTCTTTGGTTGTCTGACAGACAGCCTGATTTATGTAGGCACCAATAAAACCTAGATTACTAGAATACTATATCCTTGAAATTTTGTATCTATTTACAACATATCAAGGGTATACTTCACCCAAAAATCAAAAGAAAAAAAAGGAAAAAAATTATTTAATTAGCCTATTTTTAGGACTACTAAGAATTTTGGCACAGCAAACTTATTTTCTTGATAATATATTTTCATTACAGTATTTTTACTGTGCTTAAATGAGTGTGCTTAACTGACTTTAATTAAATAAATATAAAATATAAATTAAATATAAAATAAAATAACTAAAATACTCTAAAAATATCTTGAGATAAGAATAAAGAAAACTGTCTTTATTTTTTCTGTACATTCTGGCGTGAAACGTAACCTAGACATGTTCTTGACAGGTGTGGTGAGATTAAAAATCACTGTTTTATGCCAATGCTTTGCACACCAATTCTAACCAATGGAGCCAAAAAGCCCAAACATTTTTTAAAGGCAGATATTTTCTATCAAACTTCAAAGGATCCCCGCCATTTGATATATTACAAGTGCCTGTGTAAATACCAGCTCAACTGAACTCGGAGACGGCTCGTGTTAGTGATCACTGTAATATTATCCAAACTAAAAGAGAGTGAAGAAGACACAGAAGAAGGAGGAGGAAAACAAGCAGCAGAACTTGAGATTTCAACCCTGCACAAAGCATATTTCACTCATGCGTTTTACTGATAATATCAACACTCCTGTTGCAACATCAAATGCCCAGAGGACTTGTATTTATGAGGCGATGCTCTGTTATCATTATTCAACTCGTCCCTCTGCACACCTATCACACCTATGCTCTTACCACAGAAACCAGACTGGTTACACTCATACCTCAAATTATACTGTCGTGCTTTTTTTGTGTGTGTGTAATTACCAGTAATTCCCCTGTAAATGAAATTATAGTGGGCAAATGAAACCACTTGTGGACAACTTAAGTATAGGAAAACTTGGCTTCCCGTTCGCCGTGACGTAAGTCTGGACATAAGATCCATGCGTTGCTCTAAAAACAGATGCAATTTGCAAAGAACTATTTATGACTCTCCACCCCTTGGCCAGTATAAACGATACCTTTAAATTGTTTTGTGCCTCTCATAAAACACAGCTTCACGGCTTTGTGGCATGTACAACATTGCACTTACACCACAGCAACTACAACAAACACCTGTAAATAGCCCCGCCATGCAGCACATGAGATTAGCTGTTGAACAAAGTCCACAGAGGTGTCAAGAAGACAATGAGCAGAATTTACCTGGGGAATTTACCTCCAGTAGCCGCTGGAGGTCGCTGATGCTGTTGATTTCGCTGTGGGACAGTCTGTCGATGAAATCTTGAGGGATTGCAAACTCCTTCTGCCGACATAAAAAGAGATCAGTTGCGCATTTGACAAATCTAGTACGACACAGAGATGTATTTCTGCGTATCAGCAGCGTGAAAATCATTCGAAGAGGCATTTTCTAATCACATCAACAAAAATCGAGTAGGCTACATGTGGAATATTTTACTGTTACAAATTAGAATAGCCCTTATGGAAATAAAATGTGACTTAAAAAAGAAATAACATCGGTTCTCCTTATATTTATAAATGTTGTCTTCAGATTTTAGTGGACAAAATATATTACATCTTCATTCTCCCTCATTAAAATGATTGACAATGCCATAAAAATTACATGGAGTTAAAATTGACAACACCTTGAATACATCAAGCACAAACCGCGTCTCCTCTTTTTATCATTTCATGTGATATTTTATTAGGTTTGTCAGTAGGGGGCGATCTTCAATAGTCAACCCTGTTACCACGATTTTGTACAGTAAACCAGCTGTTATTAAAATAGTTATTTGTATAAATATCAGCGTATGCACATGGCCAGTAATGAACTAGAAAAACCACCGAAAGCCCTCGAAGATTGTCAACCCTGTTACTTTATTAAGGCGTATCTATATCCCAACATACAAATATATAGCCTAGCTAAATAAACGTAAATTTAAGATGAGATGACACAATGCATTTCTTCGTCTGATATAAGCGTTTTATAAAATTCTTAAAGAACCACCGATTTTGTAGAAGTGCCGTTAAAAATCGAAAAAAGAACGCTGTAAATATTCCAGAGAACAGCTGATCTACCCTATCACATGTTCACTCGCAACCACAATTCAGTTGACACTATAAAAATAAATAAATAATGATGTGGATCTAAGACACATTTAACACAGATCATTAATCCATTCTAGAAAATCACAGGAGGGAAAAAAAAATTAAAATGGACCTCATTATGATGAGACGGATTTAAAGCGCTAAGATATGGTGAATTATATAGCCTAAACCTGCTCCGGTGTAACAAGCTAGAACTTTTCTATGGATCTCACAAGGTTCCGTTTTAGTGGGATCTTTGGCACTTTACCTCAGCAGTTGCCAGCAGAAGGTGCGAGGTGAGGAGCAGAAAGCAGCAGAATAAGGTTCTCATCTCCTTCCAATGTCAATTTTCCACCTAATAAGAAAGATGCAGATTGTAGGAGCCTTGGAACCGCTCCTGAGCGCAGAGAGTCCAGAACCATACCTTGAAGAGATCTCCCTTTAAATGACCCGAAGCACCAGCTCAAGTCTACAGAGGAGAATCCAAACTGCCCTGGTACTCCAGGTGCTGGTACTGGTCCAAACGCGCCCTGTATTGAATCTCAAACGTGATTTAACTTGCAAAAGGTCGTCATGGCTGTCCAAGCCTGAACAATCCAAACACAGAAACCCTTTTGCATTACCTAGGTCAGTGTATATATATATAGATTAAAACTCAAAGAGAAATTCTTCACAAAAGTTTAGAAGTGAGTCCATGCAGCTCATATAGAGATCAGCACTGGATCTTCAAGAAGTATGTCGTCATGCAGTGAAAGTACAATCCCAGGTTAGTATCCATGAATAAAGCAGAAGGAAAGAGCTCAGAGTTGGTCTCGTTCTCTAGAGTTCGTGCACTGAATGCTGTCTCATGCACGTCTGATCTGCGGAATATAGCCTATGCGCCTCCCCTCGCGCTCCGGTAATCACCGATGAGCGCTCGAGGAGGCGGTTGGCTGGAGCTGCATGTGAAATTTAACCCTTCAACCCCTTACTGAGGCACTCAAATCTCAAGCCTGTGTCCCAGTGTGCATATTATTATCCATCCTAAATTCTATGTGATATTAGTCATTTTCAATACTATTTAGGGCAGATAGGGTGGATAGTATGCACATTGGGACGCAGGGTCAAATTTGCTTGTAAAATGTATTGATTGAAGCCCTCGTTAAAATCTTAATAACAGCACCTAGCTCTGACTATTCAAAATATAGCTAGCATGACCTCGAATTACATATTTTTATATAAAATTCTTCATTTATAAAATATTAAGTAACAAGGAATTAATAAAGCAAATGCACAATTTGCCGCTATAAAGATATAGTTCCAACACGTAGGCTACGATATGTCGCGCGTAGTGATATACAGTAGTAGCCATGTGAACAATTTCATGTCGCAGCTGTTAATATGTGTATTATAAAATAAATAGTTTGGGTCCTGTCTTCTGATACACCTAAAACTAGGCCAAACGAAACGTCAAAACACCTGTTTACCGATGCGAATCAGTGCATCGCCCATAGCAACGTTCTGTGAAATCAGAAACTATATTTTCTAGTGGAAGGATACTTTTTTTTTTTTTTGATAAAATAACTTTTTGTAAAAATAACTAATAAAATAGTGTATGTGCATTTCTAAAACAACAAAAACAGAGGTACTAGTTTTCCATTTATTTTTTAGGATTTATAGGTTAATGGTTATGATAAATATGATAGCCTATACTTTACAAAATAATACACTTTTTCCTTTATAAGTTGCTTGCTTGTTTTATATTTACACAATAGTTTCTATTCTTGTTACCTATGAAGGTCTTCCTGTATTACTCAATTTTTACTTGTGCTTTCAGCAGAATTCTGATTAAATGACGTGAGAAAAAAAATCCTGCAGTCCAGCTGTAAGACTTACTCACCCATTCTGAAAGAGAAGAGGATCAGATCTTGATGTACAGTGAGCAACAGAAAGACTGTGAGGATCTGAAGAAGGAACAAGGATCAGAGGAAATGAAACTTGAATGATGCAATGAGAGGAACAAGAATTGTGAAGTTTTGGAGAATGAAAAGAGGGGGAAAAAACAGAATAGACTGAATGAAAGATCCGTTTCTGTACTGATTTTCTCTCACACATTTTGTTTGTTTTTCCTTACCCTTATATGTTTCACTTTCTGTCAAGCTTCATAAAGCCAGGTTTTATGAAAGCACTTTAATAAACTCTTTTATGACATTATTAACAGAAAGTACAGTCAAATAAAGAAAGTGAGAGTGAAATACAGTGAGCTGTCTGGCACCTGAGAGGGATTCCCCATTTAAAAAGTGCTTTCACTGGCAGCTGAGCAGTATGTTCCTATAAGAACATCATGCCCAATAAAGACTTCCACAGAAGCTGGCATGCAGTAAAAACAGCCATAAAGTTGTGGAATATGTTCCAGAAGTAGAAGTAGATGACTGTTTGTTTCCACAGTCTACATGTAGACCAGAATTTAAGTCAAGTCGTAATGACAGAAGCCTAGCGAAAAAAATGTGAACGTTTAAGTTACAAAGTTAATAACAGATCCAAGGAGTAGGCTACTAAAAAAATAAAAAAAATAAAATAGAAATAAAATAAGGCGTGAACAAAGGGTAGTGAAAGACCACAAGACTATAAGAATTTGATAGAACATCATGATAGATAGATAGATAGATAGATAGATAGATAGATAGATAGATAGACAGATAGATAGATGTATAGACCTACAGACAGACGGATAGATAGAAAGAATGACAGATAGAGAATGCTGCAATCAGGATGTGATCAGAGTTCACGAGACTCTCATCTACTGCTGGAGATGGAGCTGAAGGAGGTGGGCTGCTCCTCCCTGTCATTAAAACACTCCGTTAAGCTATTTTTAGACTTAAGTTTTATTAATATGACCAAACCACGCAACCAGTAAACAAAACAAAACTTCACCTCCAGACAAACTCGCACGCTCGTCTGCTCCTCCACTGATATCACTGTGAGTCAGAGGTGAAGGAAACTGGCTGTTTCTCCCTGAGCCAAGACGCTTTCAGTGATGACAC
This sequence comes from Tor tambroides, assembly GCA_021397915.2. Taxonomy (NCBI): domain Eukaryota; kingdom Metazoa; phylum Chordata; class Actinopteri; order Cypriniformes; family Cyprinidae; genus Tor; species Tor tambroides. The sequence goes on along the minus strand of JAFVLL020021075.1, from coordinate 31,909 downwards.
ATCACAAGCTCAATCACAGCATATCTGAGCAGTGCACACAAACACACCGTTTATACACAGGCAATTAAAAGATTCTTGTCCAAAGGTATATTACGTTACTCCACCAAGGAATCTGCCCTCTATCCAGTGTGTAGTACACAGTCATCTGCTCTCAGACACTATCACAGTCGAAGAATGTACGCGTGGAGTTATTGCTTTCTGTCAGTCCTGCGTTATCACTCGGTTTCATTCCGTTACTTTGCCAGAACATTCACTGGGTTAATCTGTCTACATCAGCAATACCAGCAGTAGTAGGATGTTTTCTGAAACTATTTTGAATTCTTGTTTGTCTGACCTTTGAATTCAGTGTGATTTGTTTAATGTTCATACTTACATTCGTGTGGCTAATTCAGGAGAAATAAAATCTTGTGCCAAATCTCATAACCTTGACAACCACATAGCAAAATCCTGAAAACACTCTGGCTTTTTTGCATGCAAACTTTGCTCCACTTACATTTCTAAAATGTTAAAATGAAAGAGTCTTCTTATACACTTTTCAACCCTGTTTTCTCTCAAACCATCCAGGTGCCTCTACTGTCCCGTGGCAGCTGAAACACACAAAGAGAATGATTCGGTGTATACTGTAGCACTCCCCCTCTTTTGCCACTTATTCATAAAAATCTTTAAATGCTCAGAAGAGTCAACGATATCAGTGTGATTTTTGGATGCTGTTTCCTCAGTTCAAAAAAAATTGCCATGTATACTTTTGCATTTTCTGAAGAAAATGTTAATGGTGCATGGCGCTTGTCTGTGCAAAACTCAGCAGCATAATGCTTGGGTTTTCTGGGTGGTTGCATACTTGCCCAAGTCAAAAGGGCCCACCCACCTCGGGTCACTTCAGTGTAAATCTATGGGATTTTTTTTTTTTTTTGGCATGTGTTATTGTCTGCCAGGCCAAGGTCTGATCGCTTAGAAAAAATAGCTACCCTAAAAGGTGCCATTTGAAGCAATACAATACAACAAATGCAATAAAATAAAATAAAATAAAATAAAATCCACCTCAGTGGTGCCATTTGATGCAATGCAATAAAATATAATAAAATAATAAAATAAACATCCAGCTACATCAGTTTTATAAGGTCCTATAAAAATAAATAAATAACATACTTATACCTTTCCTGCCTTAGCAAAAACCCCTCAAAATCACAAATGAAACATTGTTATAAAGGAATGTGAGCATACAATTTTCACTTAGATTCACAATATCTCCAAGCCTGCATGTCCTATAAATCCTTGGAAAAATGATGTGAATCATGTGATTTCTGTGAAGATCACAGCATCACTCAGAAGTGCATTGGACCTGAACACAAGAAACACAGCATCACATCAAACAACACAACCCACTCATGCACATCTACATGCACTTAGGGTGATGGTTTTAACAGTTAAGCTCCTGCCATTTTAACATACAGATTATAGGTTTAATCAAACATTTAAGTGACCCAGGAACTTGAGGTTTTCAGAGATCTCAACTTTGTGACAGACAACTCGATTAAAAACACCAATAAGTTGCTTTGGATTAAGAGTGTCTGCAAAACGACACTGAACTCACATCCACACACACCGTGGACCAGCCTGAACACGCAGGCCTCGAACAGATTTGTTGTAAAACAGTGCCTCTTTATTTTCCCTCTTTAAAAAAGCGAAGGAAGCGGGGAATTCGGGGAGGAGGTGTGCTGGGGTAATTGCCGCTGCTCTGCTGCCTGTCATATGCATGACTTCTTAACTTTTGAGAGCAGCGTGGAATGTGGGAAAGGAAAAAGAAGAAGACAGGAGTCTTACCACGTCGTGGTGGTCTGACCTTGGCCCCCGCCGGAGGCCAAACACTGTCAGTGTCGTCCATTTAAAATCAATCCACAGAATATACGATTTCAGTGCTTCACGTCTCTGAATGGGCAAACATGTTCGAGACGCACTTAGATATGAAACAACAGAGTATGGAAAGAAAAGGAATGACAGTCTTTTTCTCTGAGTTGACTGGCTTCTTAAAGGAGCGCAACAAGCTGTCTTCAGGTTTCTATTAGAGCCTTAAGCCCTTGATTGCAGCAACTGGCATGTCAAAGTTGGCTCTCACCTTGTCTCTCTGGTCATTCATATGGGACGCAGGTGGGGGAGAGAACCAGGGAGGAAGAGGAGAAGCAGGCAATCCTGAAATCTGAGGGATTTCTGCATTTCATCTGAGCTCAACCTGCGTTCCTGACAGCACAATGCCCAGAGGTGAGGAGTTTGAGAAAACAAGGGATTATTCAGAAGACAAATCTGTAGGGAAACCTGAGGGAGAAAGTGTTTCATTTCAGTTCTTCAGTTCACTATCAGTTGTCAAACTGTCAACATCAAAGCACTTTACTGGCATGACTGGTGTTTGAAAAAATGCCATTAATATAAAAACAAAACAAAAAGGTGCAATGTAATAAAATAACTGAATGCAATGTGATGCAATAAAATAAAATGTAATAAAATAATGAAATGCAATACAATAATAAAACAAAAAGCAATGCAAAAATGCAATATAATAAAATAAAAAATAATGCAACAATAAAACAAAAAGCAAATCATTGCAATAAAACAAAACAATGCAACAAAAATGCAATGCAATAAAATAAAACAATGCAAAAAACAAAAGCAAACCATGCAATGCGATAAAATAAAGCTAAGCAATGTAAACAAATAAACAAATAAATAAAACTAAGTAAAGCAATGCAATAAAATAAAACAAAAAACAAAAAATGAATAAAATGAAATAACGCAACAACAACAACAACAAAAATTCAATGCAATAAAATAATAAAACTAGGCAATGCAACGCAATAACATAAAACATCTCTAGTATCTCTAGTAACATCTCTGATGCTTCTTTAATGTAGTGAAATTGAAAATCAGCATCAATGCAGTCTTTGTCATCAATACTTTCATTAATTTTTCATTTTTAAAAATAACTTCATACTTTCAATAAAATAAAATGTTATAATATTAAAAGTTATATTCTAAATATGAAATATTATAACATAAAATATATAAAAATAAGGTATATAAAAACACAGAATAGCATATGCGGTGGTCAAATTTGAATTGTGCTGCAGTGAATGTGTAACTGCACTCCCTCAGTAGCCCTTGCATGTTCTTGCACTACCTTTTTCCTATTTACTAGCCACATTCCTTAATTTGTAGAAAAAAACTAACCAACTCGACTCACCATAAACATGGCAAAGCACTCCAAAACAGACACTAAAAATCACAAACAGGTGTTTCTTGGCTTTAAGACTTGTAGAAATTTATAAGGCCCTTAAAAACATCCCTGGTTCTTGTTGAGTTCACAGTTTGAATGGGGAGCTCTGGCTCTTTTTGATTTAGCCACAATAAATGAGTGTGTGTGTGTGGCACAGGAATATTAGATTCTGCCTCACCCGATGTAAGCGATCCACAATAACAGTTCACACACATCGAGGCATTCATGAAATGCTGTTAAAAGCCCCCTCCCATGATGCTTAGCAGCTCCTCTGGAAGCCGCAGGCAAGCTGCCAGCTTTTAAAAGAAAATTAGAGGAGTTTGGCTCTTTACTGTTATATGAAAGCAATAAAGCGACAGGTCCAGAAGCGGCTGAGGAATTCATGAGTCAGTGAGAAGAGACAGAGAGAGAGAACCACAGAAAGAGAGCAACACAGAGACATTTTGCTAAACAATAAATAAGTAATAAAAAAGTAGTGACATGAGGCGTGTAAATGATAACCAGATTTCATTTGAGGGTGAACTATACCCTTCTATTTGATCTGTCCTTAAAAACTTCATGCAATCAGGTTAATTAAGCAATATCAGATTATATATTTAAATATGTTATTGTTACATTAACATGCACATGATTTAGATTACCAGACAAAATATTTCAAATATAAAATTAGCATCTAGAATTTTTTTCTTTTCTTTTTAGCTAAGCATAACCTACTGTAGCATTAACTTCAACATTTATTGATAAAATTAGCACTTTTTTCAGAGCTTCCCATTATAAAATACATTTATATATATACCCTTGAGAAAAACAAGTGTGCTTATTTTATTAAGTGTGCACTTGCAGTGTACTTAAAAACGTAAGTATATTTAAAGAAAAACTGTACTTGCAGATAGTATTAATGAAATAAAATATTAATGAAATGAAAGCCTACTGTACTTAAAAAAAGTCTACTTTTATGATTTTTTCTTAACACACTTAAATGCACTTTAAAAAGTGCTTTTTTTCAATAATGTCATTAAACATTTTACTTTGCATATTAATTACATTTTAATATGCTTATGTGCTTAAAATAAGTACTTTTTTAATATTACAGTTAAAGATTTTTTTAAAGTATTAATTGCAACTTAATCATTACAAATGTGTAAATAAAAATATATTTGAATGCATGATATACTAGTTTTAATAATAAAAAAAAGTCATGTATAAAAATATATATTAGTTTACCAGAAATGGTTGAACATTCGGCAGTAAACTAAAAAAAAGGAGAAACAATTATGAAATTACATAAAGATGCACTCTAAAGTTCAACTAATTCCATTTAATATAAATTTAAACATTTATAAACAAATATAAATGTAATACATTTTAATTGCAAATAACAAGCAATTACGAGTACAAAAATATTACATTCAGTTCACATTTAAGTACATTAATTTTTGTAATAAATGCTCTTTTTGAAAGTCTGCTATAAATAAATTGAAATAAAGACATGCATGTAAGTTTTGATCTAAGTGGCTTCAATCAGCCCTGTCACATGCAGCACTTGATGGAAAGGCCTTCCTGCATACCACAAATCACATAAGCCCCCTGGGGTCAGAATTATCTTGTGACCTTAAGTATGGGTCAGATGTGATTGAGGACAACGAGCCATCGATCAGAGAATTCAAGAGTCATTTAGCTGAAGTAATAATGGACTGTTCATTTCTCATGCTTGGGTTACAGCACAATACTGTCTGAGTGCTGGTTATTGGTTAATGACACCCTTGAGACTCTTCCATCCTTCCAGCAGATTAAAGTGTGTGTGTGTGTGTGTGTGTGTGTGTGTGTGTGTGTGTGTCAGCAGCTCTCAGTGCCAGTGAAGTGCAAGTCTACTTAACACCGGCCACATTTGGAATGCAGCAGGAGCGCTATGCTTAGTGCATACTGCATACTTCAACAACTCTGGGAATAAATAAATAAATACCTTTGTATTTCATTTGCAATTACGTTTGGCAGTCTGATCAGATAATCCAGATATTATGTTTGGAAATGCATACAACACTACTTCTGACTTTGTAGTATATGTGTTATATACTACTACTGCTAAATTAAACATGCAACCTCATGAGGTCATGTGACCGCCAATGCAGCACACTACTAATTAGAAACAATTACTTCTTCATAATGCAGGTTTTTAAAGCATATACTAGTATACAACTTAAAATATCTCAAACTAAGTCAAATAAAAAATCCAGTAAAAATCCAGTACAGCAGTGATATTTTAGAATCAATGATACAGTATGACAGTGTTTGCTGATGTTTTGAATTAGATTTTATATTTATATTTTCTGTTTTCACTTTAATTTTACATAAAGTTTTAGTAATTTTATTATTCTATTTTTTTAAAATGTCTATATAGTTTTTATTAATTTAATTTATTAATTTAGTAATTTATGTATGTGTTTTAGTTATCTTAGTACTTCAAGTTAAAAGAAATTAATGTTTATTTTATTTCGAGTAACAGATCCAGAAAATGTTATTATTATTATTTTTTTTTTTTAAGTTTTAGTTAACTCTAATAACCTTGCCCAGTTCATTGTGTCCTGGTTATACTGCACACTTAGGCAAATTCAGTAGGTAATTCAAATTCAGAGAACTTTATTGTCTATTATATGTGACCCTGGACCACAAAACCAGTCATAAGCAGCATGGGTATATTTGTAGCAATAGCCAAAAATACATTGTATGGGTCAAAATTCTCGATTTTTCTTTTAAGCCAAAAATCATTAGGATATTAAGTAAAGTGTTCCATGAAGATATTTTGTCAATTTCTTACCGTAAATATATCAAAACTTCATTTTTAATTAGTAATGTGCATTGCTAAGAACTTCATTTGGACAACTTTAAAGGCGATTTTCTCAATATTTTGACTTTTTTGCACCCTCAGATTCCAGATTTTCAATAGTTGTATTTCGGTCAAATATGGTCCGATCTGAACAAACCATACGTCAATTGAAAGCGTATTTATTCACCTTTCAGATGATGTAGAAATCTCAGTTTCGAAAAATTGACACTTAAGACATATGGTCACATATGGTAATATAAATTTGTCTTCAGTTAAAGGCTCACACACATCCATACATCCATAAAAAAACATACATTACACATCTTAGGCACTTCAGAAATAAATAAGAAAATAAAACCACTATTTCTGCTAGGCTATTTTGCCTTATTCAGAATAGACATTGCAGTGGGGATAAAATAGAATACAATCCTGGCATTCCATATATATTGTGAATGATACATTGCATACTGCAAAATTAGTATGAGGATTATGTCAAAAGAAAGACTTTTTCAAAGGGTGGATTGGGAATGACTCATTAGGACAATTGCTTGTGCGGGTCCTCTGGGACTAAACTGTCATTGGGCTGTTTTTCTTCTTTACAAGGGCAGGTGAATTTTGAATGTCACTATACAGGAAACACATCAAAGTGAATCCTTTCTAATGAAGTGTCTGATGTCCTGTGGGAATTTGGTTACATTTCATGTTTGATCTTTAGTCACATGCAGTATGTGGAAAAAGAATTAGATGGTCAATATATATATATATATATATATATATATATATGTGTGTGTGTGTGTGTGTATGTGTGTGTGTGTTCAGAAATTACTCGACTGTCCATAATAATGACTGAGTTTTTTTATGATTTTATGAAATTTGGACTACCTACTTCCCATCTTCCCATGATCATATTACTAGTCGAGATCTCAATCTGTCAGTCGTGGCTTTGAGTTCCGGCTGAATTTGAAAAACTCCAAAAGTCGTAAGTGTTTGAACTGTAATCAGATCATGGCTTTATTTCCTGTTCCATTAACTCCTTTGAATTGTGGAATTCCATTATTCAGAGAGATTGTGATCTGCTGACCTGATCTGCTGCTCTCCTGATTGACCTCTGCACCTCCTTTCCTCTTTTCCTCTGATCCTTTCCTTCTTGTTTTCTCATTAGAGCCCTCGACCCGAGCAGGTTGGGATTGAACTGTAGTGTGGATGTTCATGCAGTGATACTGCCGTACAGGGATTAGTTTAGGACACAAAGATGGCAAGTTAGCAGTTACACAGTTTAAGCTTGAATATCCAAGTGTTCTCACATAATGGTCGGGGGCAAATCTGTTAAATGATTCATGACGGGGTGGGGCGGTAAAGGCGGGACGCTGGTAATGAAATCTACTGAGACTCCAGTTGCAAATCTGCTCCGAATAAACTGACTGCAAAAACACAAGAAAATAAGGAAATATTAGATTGTAGTACAAAACAAACAAACAATTAAAGGATTAAAGGAACATAAAAAGCAAGATATTCAAAATTTTAAATTATGCAGAGAATTTACAAAGCCTTGTAAAAATCCTCATCAGTTAAAAATGTAAAATTCAAAACTAAATTTAATTTAAAAAATGCTAATAAATTAATATACTCCATTAAAAAAAATAAATTATGCAAAAATAAAAGTCTAGAAATCTAATATTATTATAATGCTATTAAAAAAAACTGAAAATTAACTCATTTAAAAGCATGCAAAATAAAAAGTTTAAGATGCAAAAATATAAATAAAAATACTAATGTCATTAAAACATGCAAAAAAAAAATTAAAGCAACATCAATCTTATTAATAAAGTTACATCTAAATAATTAAAATAGACAAAATTCAAAGTTGGTAAAAAGATAACGTTTAAAACATGCAAAAAAAAAAAAACATTCCATCAGTAAAACAAAAAAGCATAATAATTAGAAAACAGTCAAATAAAAATTAATACCTTTAAATCATGCAAAATATTACAATGCTATTAGAAAAAAATAGAAAATTATATTCTTAAAAGCATGCAAAAAAAGATTCATTTGTAAAAATGGTCACACTTTATTTTAGGTTCACTTCTCGCGAACCAACCATTAACTACGACTTTTGCCTAAATAAACTCCTAATTTGCTGCTTATTAATAGTTAGTAAGGTAGTTGTTAAGTTTAGGTATTGGGTAGGATTGGAGATGAAGAATATGGTCATGCAGAATATGTGCTTTATAAGTAATAATAAACAGCCAATATGATAATAATAGGCATGTTAATATGCAACTATAATGAGAATTGCTCCCTATACTAAAGTGTTACCGTAAAGAAAAAATTAATAAAATAAAACATTAATGCCCTTAAAACATACAAAACAATTGATATGTAAAATAAAAAAATGTCCTTAAACAGGAAATGAATACCTCTGAGGCATGTATAAAATAATGAAAATAATTATTTATTAACAATTAAAAATGATTAGTGACATTAGTTACAATTGAATTAGTAACAATGGAAAGAAAATTGAGGTCTTAAAATAAGAGGTCATCAATTCAGACTGAAGCTTTTATAATCAAGTGTTTGTGTGTGTGTGTGTGTGTGTGTGTGTTTAAAGTGGTTGACTGGCAGGCTTGAGTACATTCCCCAGTTGATTTAGTGTGGTTAAGATCAGATGGAATGTGTCAAAGCCAAAAGCTCCAGTTTAATCTCGCTGGCCTCCCCTTCCTCTGACAACACAAGCTGACATCTGACTGGCAGTGTGAGTAAAAGAGAGAGAGATCCGGGGTGAATGAAAGTCAAACAGACAGGAAGAATGATAAGGTGATCTAGAAAAGATCAAAGGGGGTTTCAAGAGACAAACAGATGCATTAAACAACGACGAGACATTTAATGGTGTTCAGAAGCTTTTCTTTATTGGCCTGAAGATTTGAGTCACAGAATGTGTGTAAAAGTTGGTGTGTGTGTGTGTGGGCATGTATTTTATTTTGTAAAAACCAAGATACAAAGCATGCACAATCGCTCCTTCCAAATTCACTCAAACCTCCAACTTATTCATCTAAATAAACTGAACTGCAAAAAACCAACACTCTCCTTAAGTCACAACAATCAAACAATGGCTGCCTCAAAACCTACAGCACTTCTGAGCCTCGTCTGTGAATTATACAGGTACATGTTTTGAACACACAAACAATGGCCAAAATGCTGTTGTAGGCAGGTACCAAGAACAAATTTGATCATTTTTGATTAATTTTGGAACATATCCATTAGTACCTTATAGTAAACTGTTGAATCGCACAAAAATAAAAATAAACGTAAACCTATTTTTAAGATTATTTTTGCTTTACGTTTGCATTATTTTCCTGATGACTGCATACATTTCTCCCCCGTAATCTCAATACTGTACTACAAAAATATGTAATTCCCATTTCTTTCCCACAAATTGTAATTCCTTATTTTCAATTTTGTATTTTTATGTACTGTTTCACCATTTCTGACCAATTTTGTAACATATTCTTAAGTTCTTTATAATAAACTGATGACAAACTTGTCACTTCACCCAAAATTGAATGATATTTTTCCTAAATTTAAACCTATTTGTAAGACGATTTTTGGGACATTGTTGTTTTATGTTTGCATTTTTTCATACCAACCGTGTACATTTCTCCACAATATTTCCACAATACAAACAAATCTTATTCCCATTTATTTCCAACTAATTTACTTTAGTTTTGATTATTCTCAATTTTTTAATTACTTTTTACCATTTTTGATACATTTTGGAACATCTATTAGTACTTTATAGTAAACTGATGAACCACACAGAAACTTGTCACATTTCACCCCAAAATTGAATTATATTTTTTCAGAAATCAATTTAAACACATTTTTAAGAGCATTTTGGGACATTTTTGCTTTGAGTTTGTATTATTTTCATGAAAACTGTGAACATTTCTCCACAATATTCTAAACACTGTACAACAAAAAAATCTTTTACCCATTTATTTCCCACAGATTTATTGAAATGACCATTATTCTAAATTATGTATTATTTTATTTACTCAATCACAGTGAAAATGTCATTTTTTAATTAATTTAAATTAGCATAAACTAAAGGTAGTACAAAAAATACTATTCCAAATCTCAATGGTCCAAAAATAGCCTTCATACAGTATACTGCACATATACAGTATACAGTTATGGCCAAAAATATCGGCACCCTTGATAAATATGATCAAAGAAGGCTAAATTAATTTAAAAAAAAATTAATCTGCATTGTTAATCCTATTGATCTTTTATTTAAAAAAAAAAAAAAAAAATCACAAAAATCTAACCTTTCATTGGATAATAAGAATTTAAAATGGGGGGAAATATCATTATGAAATAATTGTTTTTCTCTAATACACATTGGCCACAATTAACAGCACCCTTTTATTCAATACTTTTTGAAACCTCCATTTGCCAGTTTAACAGCTCTAAATTTTCTCCTATAATGCCTGATGAGGTTAGAGAACACCTGACAAGAGATCGGAGACCATTCCTTCATCCAGAATCTCTCCAGATCCTTCAGACTCCTAGTTCCATGATGGTGCTTCTTCTCTTCAGGTCACCCCACTCATTTTCTACAGGGTTCAGGTCAGAGGACTGGAATGGCCATAGCAGAAGCTTGGTTTTGTGCTCAGTGACCCATTTTTGAGTTGTTTTGAGGTTTGTGTTTGGATTATTGTACGGTTGGAAGATCCAAACATGGCCCATTATAAGATTTCTAACAGAGTCAGTCACTTATTGATTTTTTTATCTGTTGGTATTTGATAGAATCCATGATGCCATGTGTCTAAACAAGATGTCCAGGACCTCCAGCAGAAATATAGGCCCACAACATCAAAAATACAGCAGTATATTTCATTGTACACATGGGGTACTTTTTATCCCTGTGTTCACCAAACCCATCTTGAGTGTTTGCTGCTAAAAAGCTATTTTTTTGTTTCATCTGACCATAGAAGCCAGTCCCGTTTGAAGTTCCAGTCGTGTCTGATAACTGAATATGCTGGAGTTTGTTTTTGGATGAGTGAGGAGAATTTTTCTTGAAACCCTCCCAAACAACATGTGGTGATGTAGGTGCTGTTTGACAATTTGTTTTTAAGGTTTTCTGACCCCGAGACTCAACTATTTTCTGCAATTCTCCAGCTGTGGTCCTTGGAGAGTCTTTAGCCACTCAAACTCTCCTTCTCACCATGCATTAGGACGATATAGACACGTCCTCTTCCAGGCAGTTTGGTAACATTTTCTGTTGATCGGAAATTCTTAATTATTGCTCTGATGGTGGAAATGGGAATTTTCACTGCTCTAGCTCTTTTCTTAAAGCCACTTCACTAATTTGTCACTTCACTCAATTATCTTTTGCTGCACATCAGAAATATATTCTTTGGTTTTTCTCATTGTGATGGATGATTAAGGGAATTTTTGTTTTCCCTCCTATTTACATTTCTGTGAAACAGGAAACCATGGCTGGATAATTTCATGTTCATAATCACCCTGGAGTGCTCAAAATTGTGAATATGAATGAGAATATACTTCAGAGATATTTTACTCATAAGAATTACTAGGGGTGCCAATAATTGTGTCCAACGTGTGTTTGAGAAAAACATTTATTTCATAATGATATTTTCCCCCCCATTTTAAATTCTTATCCAATGAAAGGTTAGATTTTTGTGAATTTTTTTAATAAAAGATCAAACGGATTAACAATGCAGATTCATTTTCACAGCCTTCTATGATCATATTTACCAAGGGTGCCAATATTTTTGCCCATGACTGTATGAAGCCTATGATGTGTGTGTGTGTGTGTGTGTGTGTGTGTGTGTGTGTGTGTGTGTGTGTGTTTGGGGGGATCGGGGTGAAATACGACCTGGAAATGTTTTTGACAGGTTTCGTGAGATTCACCCAAACATGTCATGGCCTCAGGATGTAAGAGCATGTGTGTTGATGTGCATTTGTGTGTAATACAAATGCATTGTAAAGAATAAAAGAAAAGCAACAGCATACAGATTCAACTCTTACAACACATTAAGACTTCAGCGAGACTCCCATGAAAACCCCTTTTTTAGCTGTCCTATATTAAAACTCGTGTCTTAAAATGTAACAAACCCCTTCCCATTAATTCCAGCTGCAGAAGCACAACTCAGAGAAGGTTAAGGGTGGATGGAACAGCCAAGAAGAAAATATTACTATAGAACAGCAAAAAAACATCTTTCAATAATCAGTTTTCGCATTAGAGGGTCAGAGCTCTTGAACAAGATGGCAATCTGACCCACATGGGGTAAATACAGCACGCTAAACACACAGCTAAAAGGCAAAGGATAAAAAAAACCTCTTTCATCTATGTAAACATATTCATATACTTGTGCCATCTGTAATATTACCTTCCTATTCAACGCTGAATGGCAAGTGTACAAAATGCATCTCTGGTCTGCATGCATCACGTACTATAGGACATTTACACATGCCACATGAAGATGTTTCATATCAGTCCATTTGGGCACCTCATTTCCTCTCTTAATCTGCAGAAATAAAGCTTTGTGACAGCATAGGTCAATTCAAAGTGCACATAAGAAAAAGAAAATCACATAAAGGAAAAAAGCAGAAAGGTGGAGCACTTGTGCTTCTTGCAAAAAAAAGTAAAAACTGAATGCTTGGCTGCATAAAAGAAATTGTTTTTTTAAATTTAATATTATTTACTGTCGACCCTGTTCAGAGCAACTCAATTAGGGTTAAGCTAATGATTTAAGCAAAACTGATGAAGTACCTCACATTATTTTATGCAACCACACACTCAAGTAACCTGACGGAGGTCTAGATGCATGTCATAAAGGTCAGGTTAGACTGTGAGGGAAATGAAACTGTTATATCTCTGAATGTTCCTCTTGAGAATCTCAGAGCAGGGCCCGAGGACACGCTCGAAACGTGGCCGGTCCAGCTTCACGCACTTGAGTGGGCCTCTGGCCACGACTGTGGCTGCACGGGGTCTGTTCAGTAGCAGTGCTATCTCACCTGAATAAATAAATAAAACACACACAGATTAGCTTAATGACCTGATTCAAAGGGTACATATCATAGAAATATATCATAGTACATATCACTTTTTTTCCCCCTTTGACATAAAATCGATTTTTACATACTTTAGCATTCAAAACTCAAAATATCCTAGTGCATGCAGACCATTAATTACTACTAGGTTGACAAAATAATTCATAAAAGCGTTATGGCATCAGGTCTGATGTCTCTCAAGGCTCTGTTTTGGTACCACTTAAATTTACATAATCAACAACACCTATTCAATACTAATTAACTGGGCTCTCTCGATTGAATAAATGTGTGAACTATGCCGCTACATGTCAGCTAATGTTTCCACATAGGTTTATTTACATATAGAGGTCTTAAAGGTATAGTAGAAAAACAGTCGGTTTAATTCAGACAGAGGGGAAAACAGATTTGATTTTGCACTGTTTTTGGAAGAACATTGAGTGGATATAATGACACAAATGTGTAGATTATGGCCCATTTAAAAGTAAAAAACCTAAAATTGTGATACAATAATATATTATTTATGTTATTTTACTAAATGCTTGAAAATAAAGGGAGGGAGCCTCACAAGTCAGGCATTCCCTATATCATAGTCATTTTACAGAAGTTGCAAAGACCAACAGCAGATAATCAGCACAAAATAAATCATGTTAAAATTGTAAAAATGTAAGTAAAACAATAATTAGAATAAAGTTAAGGATGTAAATATATATATTTTTTTATCTAAACCAGGGTAAAAATAACAAATATAAGACAAAATATTTTCAAAATAATTAATAATATAATAATATTTTGAAGTAATTAGTTTCATCATCATCATCATAATTATAAATAATATATTAATGTAAAAAAAGTAAAAATTACACATTTTATTATTATTATGACTGTTTTTGCTCTGTTTGTGTAAGAACATTGACTTTATAAGTTGATATAATGAAACAAATGTGTACATTATGACCCTTTAAAGAAAATAAGCTGACAACAACAAAGTATTTAAAGACATTTAAATAGATGTTTAAAGGTACATTTAAATGTAATTTAAAAAGGTAATTTTTTATGCATTTATCCATTTGAGCAGCCAAACACTGCAACATTGACTCAACCCAATGGTATGAGTTTGAGGAGGAACTATCTCTTTGGCCAACCAATGGCAGATGGGGGAGTGTTTAGAAAACCTCTTTAAAACAATCACTATTTTTGCCATTCTGTTTGGTGACACTTGTGTTGTAGAAGCGTCTCGCTTCATCTTTAAGCGGTCATCTGTTAAAATTCACTGCCTTTGCTGTATGCTGATAACATAAACACACCGCTTTGAAATTATACAGTCATAATACAAAAAACAGTGTCTCGCTATATAATGTAAATATTACTATATTCACTCTGTCGTGTGATAAGCTAAAGAACAGTGTGCCTGTGGTGCAGAAGTGTAAACCGCACTGACGAAAACAAGCACACAGATCTACATTCTGCAAGCCCTGCACATGACGAACTGCCACCTGTTTGGAAAGCTACTCTTCCTGTCTGGCTCAGGCACTTCTGTTCTCTTATTTACAAGACTCTGGCACAACGCTGCAGGCTCTGCGATCCTCACAACACTTACCGAAGTAGTCAGATGGACCCAGGCGGCCCACTTCAACATATTCCTCATTATCAGACCTGCGCTGCAGAACAGACGCTGTACCCTGGGAGAAGAAAGAGAAAGTGAGATGCAGGTTCAATGAGGAGGAAAACTACAAAAGAGGAGAAAAAGGAGACAGAAAAGCCTAGCTCATGGTGTCGAGTTTGAGACACGTCAGAAGGATTAGTGAAAGAGAGATTCTTTTCTTTATATGCCTGCAGGTGTACAGGATTTAGACAACTCTGCATGCTGCTTCAGGGACTCGCGAGACACACACACACAAACACACGTCATAGACTGACACACACACATACATACACGCACACCTGGGCCTGTCAGTGTTGAGATTTTTCAACAATTGTAGAGTTCCACTGCATGCAGCACCCCAAACTGCAATGCAAAAACTCATTTAGAAAGATAAACAAAGAAACACACACATGTTCTATCACATTTGTCACATCAAGGACAAATGCATTACCCACAATACAAGAGTAAAAGGAGGGAGGGCTCACAGGCCAAGGCTTTTCTATTCACCAAAGCAGTTAATCAATCAAAAATCAGTAATATAAGAGAAATTAAACGTGCTTAATTTAAAAATATAATGAAATATAATAGTATTTAATAATAATAATAATTTAAATAGTAATTTAATAGTAATAAATAATAATAATTATTATAAATATATTAAAAATATAAATACAATAAATAAACGTAAAACTGAAATATCAGTAATATATGAGAAATTAAATGTACTTAAAATAATAGTATTTGGTAATACTGAATAACTATTACATTCATAATTATTATTAAATAACTTAATATTTTTTTATTATAAATATATTGAAAATGTAAAATAAGAAATAAAGACAAAACAAAAATCTGTAAAACAAAAATAAAGAAAAATCAGTAATATGGGAGAGGTTAAACAAACGTGCTTAAAGAATTTAAAAATAATAACTAAATATAATAGTGTCAAGCAATAATAATAATAAAAATATTATTGTTATTATTATTATTAAATATAAAATATAATAAATGTTATCATTTAATATTAACTATTATTAATAAAACCAATTATTATTAATACATTATTACCATTAAATAAAAAATATTTTAGTGTGACTTTTATTTTCAACTATCTATTTGTAAACCAGTGTTAGTTTAGTGTGGTGAATTACTGAAATAGCACCTGTCAAAGAATTCAAAAACAGATTACTGTCCACTGACCAGTTCTGTAACTGGTAGTACTATTGGATCTCCTTGATCAGGGACGGATTAACGCACGGGCCTACCAGGCACGTGCCCAGGGCACTGGACCAGAGGGGGGCCCAGCCGAAATACCGCTACTCCCGGAATGCGATTTCAACCATGCCCCCTCAGATTTTTGAGGCAAGTGGATTTTGAATGCAGCTTCCAAAAGACAAAAAATAGCCGAATAATATTTTTTATATTTAATAAACGATCACACCGGTGTGATTAGATCATTCAGTGCGGCACATCATCAGCTGCTAAATTAAAATCTGTGTTCGCTCAACTTCGCTGGCTGGCATGGAGCCAGAGACAGCCGTGTTTTTCTACAGCATTATGCATTATAACCAATCACACATGATTCTGTTGAGCTTATGAGTACAATGGCCAATAAGAGGCCTTCAGAAGAGACATCGTTGAAACAGCTGTTTTGTTCAGTGCACGCGCTCCCTGAATGAATTCTGCTCTCTGCCGATTTCTCTCATCAGAAACAACAAGTGCAGAAGTGCGTACAATGTAAGCAAGATATTAATTTCACGATGTAAGCAACTTCAGTGATTAATGGGAGTTTTTGAGAGTGCTTTAATTCTGCCAATGATAATGTTCCTTGATAATGTAAATGGAGTGTCTATTTACACATAGTGCAAATTGCCCACCCTTTGGCAGAGGCCATTTACACTAACTCCGCCCACCAACGTGTGATAGGGACTGTCAAGATTATAAAAACGGCTATGAACCGTCATCTCCAGTGGCGCAAATGGTAAAGCGTAGTGTGGTCTTTTTGATGAGATCGACCTGGGTTCGAACCCGCCTTTTGCCTAACTTTTTTCTGCCTTTTCAAATCTCTTAATCACATCGTAAAGGCATTTATTGTCAATAAAAATTAAAGAAATAACCAAAAAATTGAAAATAAAGTATCGGGTAGGGTTAAGGTAGGTGTAGGGAGGGCTTTATTGTACCAATAAGGTGGCATCCATTTAATAATTTGAATTAAAATTATAATTTACACAATACATTATCATTGCATACTGTTTTATAATGTAATACAATACTGAAGTGCAGATAATTGCCACTATTTTGCAACAAGTAGTATAAATAGCAGAAAATCCTGATATTTTAACAGTGTAAATATAATCTATAGCTATTTGCACTTAGTGTAAATAGCATATCGCTAAAATACTGCCATTTCCACTTAGTGTAAATGGAAACCATTACTATTTGAACTTAAGAAAAAATGAGCGCAATTTCAACTGAGGGGGGCCTTTAATCAGTCCGTGCCCAGGGCACCGCTGTGACATAATCCGTCCCTATCCTTGATATGTTAAAACCTCTAGATAAAACAGACAAAAATTAAATATATAAGAGGGAAGAAAATGCTGGACTAAATAAATAAAAAAAATCTTAATCTGAATATAACCACAACACTCTTTTAAAAAGTGCAGTTCCAAAGTAACGGGTGACATGAAAAATACAGATTATTTTATTACCCTCCAGACTGTGAGTAAACTGGTATCTTGTAAGCAAATGAGGGGGTTGGTTGCAGGTTAAGAGGTCATCTACAGACTCTTTTGCAGCATCACTCAGGGCTTTGCACGTCAACAGCAACAATTTGTATCCTATTTGTAATTTAGATGAAAAGAAAAAATGTAGACTAGTTTTTAAATATCATTAGGGAACTTTATGATTAAGTGACATTGCATTTGTGAGAAAGCAGTTATACAGATACTGCTGATGTGGTTTTCAAACAACAGCCCAGTAAAATTAAAGATTAAAGCTATTCCATAAACATCGAATAAAACAAATATCAAGGATTTTACTAATCCAACTTAGATTAGATTTAATTTCCTTATTAGTGGTAATCAATGTAATGCACACAAATTGTTACCAAGAGAGCACATACAGTGAGAGGAGGCCCAACGCTTGAAGGACGCCAGACCTAAGCTGTTTGTTCTCAATGAAGTTGTTGTCTACACTCAAACTGTTAGTGGACACTGACATATGATTTGAATCCGCGTTGCTGAAGACTGAAACGGCGCTTGTCAAAGTAGTCAATAACGTATCACTGTCCACTGCCCATGGCTGTATCTCACTTGTAGCACTACTGGATCTCTTTGCAGCTTTCAGCACACAGCTGACCCCATTGACCCTAACATCCTGCTAGGAAGACTTGAAAATCATGGGTCAAGTATGAAAATTAAGGGTCAAGGATAGTGTCCATCAAAGCTGTGCCTTGGAGTTATTATTTCTATCATTATAAACACTGTTAAATTCCACTGCTACATTGATTGAACATAATTATGCACTTTCAAGACTAAAGGGTTTCAACTGTAACTGTCCAGGTGTTACGGTCAATTTTGAGCTTTTTAAATTTAAACACCTTGGAAATTGCACAGCAACATCCTGGAAATCACATAAAGTACTAACACATCTTAGAACACCATAGGAGCTGCATAGCAACACCCTAGGAACCAACCATAACATTCTACCAGTCACAAAAAAGGTTCTAAAACCACTTAGAACACTTTTGAAATTGCATAGCAACACCCTAGAAACCACATAACAAAGTGCTAAAACCTCTTAGAAGACTTTCTAAACCCTAGCAACCTTCTATAACATTCTAGCAACCA
This sequence comes from Tor tambroides, assembly GCA_021397915.2. Lineage (NCBI taxonomy): Eukaryota > Metazoa > Chordata > Actinopteri > Cypriniformes > Cyprinidae > Tor > Tor tambroides. Next base: position 13,253 of record JAFVLL020021075.1, on the reverse strand, counting down.
TAAAACAATGTGCTAAAACACTTAGAACACTTTAGAAATTGCATAGTACCACCCTAGCAACCACCTATAACACTGTAGGAAACACATAACAATGTGTTGAAACAACTTTAAACACTTTAGAAATTGCACAGCAACACCCTAGCAACCACATAAATTCCTAAAACCACTTAGAACACTTCAGAACTTGCATAGCAACATCCTGGCAACCACCAATAACAGTCTAGCAAATGCTAAAACCCCTTATACCACTTCAGAAACTGCATAGCAACACAATAGCAACCACCAACAACAGTCTAGGAACCACAGAAGATGCTAAAACCACTTAGAACACTTTAGAACTTGCATAGCAACACCCTAGTAACCACCAATAACAGTCTAGCAGCCACAACAGTGTGCTAAAACCACCCGTGGCAACCACTTATGTGGATAACTTTTTGGTTGCGCAGTGCGCACTAGTCACATTTTCTTCAGTAAATGTCGAAATCAGGTCTAGACTATACAATTTTACTGCTAACTTACATAGCTCTGTAATTTTAGCTGTAAGTCTACCTGAGAGATCTCCAAACACCCTACTGCCTGCTGTGTCTCCTTCCATCACAGGATGCATGCCTCTTCCAAGCACTGTACGAACATCTGCTGATGGAAAGGCATTATGTTACAGAGGTCCACAGCTGTGGGACTGCCTCGCTGCCAATACGAAGAATCAGACACGCTGCCAACATCTTATTCAAAGTCTAGAACACAAACATTCCAGTTCAGTCAAGCATATAGCTAAGGTAACTCATGCATACATGCTACCATTTCCACCTGAGGGCATCAAGCTCAATTGGGCAGCAAAGACACAGAGAATTTGGGATGCCAATGTTGCTGACTTGCTGTTTACTCACGTTCAGTAAAGTCTGGTTGTGGCGTCTGGGTGGGCGGCTCTCCACCTCTCAGTCTCTTTTAGGAGAAGCATGCCATCTAATTTGCCTTGCTGCATAAATACTAATGAATCTTCTCCTCTGCTTCTCCTGCATTGATGTGTGCATGTTAGGTATGCATATTTTTGCACGCTTTCATGGGATGAAGTAGGCAGAACTATCTTTAACATTTTATTTTCTCACGCTCGTTCACACACAACACACAAACACTATTTATCTTACAAGTTACAAATTACTGATTAGTATAATTATTCCTTCTTTGATTTACCTATCTATTTATCTATCTAGAAAATTCTCTGCACAGACGTACAGTCCTTTGACCAGCTCTTACTTGCCATACTTTTGAATAACTTTAAAGTGCAAAAGACCTAACCCTGTGAGAAAATGTGGAAACAAGTCAGAACATTGAATTTTTAATATTCCAGAGATGGCTTTCATCTTATTCCGATTTGAATGTCCCTATAATTATGTGGTACATAATAACAGAGTCCACTTTCTTCTTTCTTCCTTTTTTTCTTTAAAAAAGCTTTTAAGCTAAGTTTTAAGCTTTGAATGTTTTGGTGTGACCCCAGTGGATCAGCGTCCTGGTATGTGCAGGATCTTGGCTGGGGACGTGCTCTCCAGAGGTATGACATCATGGGGATGCCCTGGAGCTGTTGGTTTTGCATTACTATCAAATTAAAAGTCTCACAATGGACAACAAATTGTTTCAGTATCTGTGGGAAACCTATTTAACACACACCCCCTCCCCACCCAAAAAAAAAAAAAAAAAATCGAGGGGAGGAAAAAATACAAACACAAACACCCGAATGCAAACAATTCAGCAGATGTATGGCACAGAGATCTCTAATTGGCCCTCTGCTCTCACACGATTAAGACAGCCTGACAGCAGCTGTATGGGTAATAAACCATATTATGAATCACCACATTTATCACGGCCCAAATTAAGAGGATGGAACATTATACATGGTGAAATCAGTTAATGTGTGACGCATCAAATCATAGTTGCTCTGTGACTTGATCTAACAAACAACAAATGTGTTCCAAAACAGAGTTATAATGGTTAACTAAAAAAACTATATACTTAAAAAAAAAAAAACAATTCCATTATTCCAAGAAAAAGAAAAATATACAATAATTTAAATTTAATAAATAATTTTATGATGTGCATAAATATAATAATATATACAGGTGCATCTCAGAAAATTAGAATATGGTGAAAAAGTTCATTTTTTCTTGTAACTTATTTAAAAAGTGAAACTTTCATATATTTTAGATTCATTACATGTAAAGTAAAACACTTCAAAAGTTTTTTTGTTTTAATTTTGATGATTAGAGCTTACAGCTAATGAAAGTCAAAAATCCAGTATCTCAAAATATTAGAACATTTCCTAAGATCAATAAAAATAAAGGATTTGCAAAACAGAAAAGTTCAGGTTCTTTAAAGTATGTTCAATTATGCACTCAATACTTGGTCGGGGCTCCTTTAGCACAAATTCCAACATCAGTGAGGTATGGCATGGAAGTGATCAGCCTGTGGCACTGATGAGGCACTGTTGAGCCTTCAGCTCGTCTGGATTGTTGGATCGACTGTTTCTCATCTTTCTCTTGAAAATATCCCATAGATTTCATATGGGGTTCAGGTCAGGCATGTTGGTTGGCCAATCAAGCACAGTAATATCATGGTCAGTAAACCACTTGGAAGTGGTTTTGGCACTGTGGGCAGGTGCTAAAGTCCTGCTGGAAAAGGAAATCAGCATCTCCATAAAGCTTGTCAGCAGATGGAAGCATAAAGTGCTCCAAAATCTCCTGGTAGACGGCTGCATTGACTTTGGACTTGATAAAACACAATGAACCAACACCAGCAGACTACAGGACACACCAAATCATCTCTGACTTCAGAAACTTCACACTGGACTTCAAGCAGCTTGGATTCTGTGCCTCTCCAGTCTTCCTCCAGACTCCAGACCTTGATTTCCAAATGAAAAGCAAAATTTACTTTTATCTGAAAAGAGGACTTTGGACCACTGAGCAACAGTCCAGTTCTTTTTCTCCTTAGCCCAGGTAAGATGCTTCTGACGATGTTTCTGTTTCAGAAGTGGCTTGGTAGCCCTTTTCCTGAAGACGTCTGAGCGTGGTGACTCTTGATGCACTGACTCCAGCTTCAGTCCACTCCTTGTGAAGCTCTCCCAAGTGTTTGAATCGGCTTTGCTTAACAGTATTCTCAAGCTTGCGGTCATCCCTGTTGCTTGTGCACCTTTTCCTACCCAAATTCTTCCTTCCAGTCAACTTTGCATTTAATATGCTTTGATACAGCACTCCTTGAACAGCCACCCCTTTCAGTAATGACCCTCTGTGACTTACCCTCTTTGTGGAGGGTGTCAATGATCGTCTTCTGGATCATTGCCAAGTCAGCAGTGTTCCCCATTATTGTGGTTTCAAAGAACAAGAGATACCCACAATTTATACTGTAGGGATGGTCATTTAATGAAACTCAAATGTAAATATTCTAATACTTTGAGATACTGAATTTTGACTTTCATTAGCTGTAAGCTCTAATCATCAAAATTAAAACAAAAAAAAAAAACTTTTGAAGTGTTTTACTTTACATGCAATGAATCTAAAATATATGAAAGTTTCACTTTTTGAAATAAGATACAAGAAAAAATGAACTTTTTCACCATATTCTAATTTTCTGAAATGCACCTGTACATAACACATGAGAGACAGAGCACAGAAAGTTTTTTCTTCATTTTTCTATTTTAAGTTTGGTGTAATATGCCAAAATGTGCAATAAAGATTTTGTGAGGCAATTTAACAACAAATCCTCATTGGACTGAAATTGTGTTGGTTGTGTAAAGTAGGTAAAGTTATTGGCTTTAGTTTTAAATGCTCAAAGATTTCACAGCATTAAAATGCATTGCATGTACACTAATGCATTGTGCCAAGCTCATTGGGGGGAAAAAAAATCTATCCAAGATGGCAGTTAATGCAAGAGAAATGTCTTTTATGAACACGATTATATCATTACAGAAAAGTAATGTAATGTAATGTGGGTAGGGCGACCATTATGTCCTCTTGTCCTGGCCAGGATTTCTAAATTGCCTAAAACATCTATGTTTTGCCTTTTTTTTCGTAATTACTGAAGTTAATGACTGAAAAGTAGTTTGACCAATAGCATGCAGGAAGTTAGGATCTATAGAGAACGGTCAAAGCGATGCAAATACACTTACATGTTTTATCTCATTTAACCTTTATTTAACCAGGCAAGTTAATTAGGAACAGGTTCTTATTTTCATTTTTACATAAATATATTGTACGAGGACTGTATGAAGTCAACAAAGGAAAACAAATCCAAAACCTGGACATTTTAGGCTATTTAGAAATCCTGGTCAGGACATGTCCATGAAAATGTGGATGTCTAGTCACCCTGATGTTTGAAGTAGACAGCAAGGCAGTTCAACAGGCTTTGGAACAGAACCATAATGTGACAAATCAATTAAGTTTAAGGCTGCAAGAAACTTTGTGTCAATATGTGTCCTGTGATCCTCCTATTTAGTGTGTAATTAGTCGTGTGTGTGTGTGTGTGTGTGTGTGTGTGTGTGTTTGTGTGTGTGTGTGTGTGTGTGTGTAAACAAAGGTCTAAACCACAGAAAGTAAAAGAGGTGAACTAAAAGGAACAAGTTTCATTCACAGTATCTGTCAGGACAAACAAGAAGCAAAAAGGAAGAACTATGGGAGCAGAGCTGGACAATGACACCCACACATCTCTCGCTTCCCAAGCCTGTGTCAGTGTGTCTGGAAAGCCGTATCTGGTTCTCTCGCTCAGGTCTGGAGTCTGGGCCTGACCCTGTGTGAAAGTCTGCAGCCTACATTCCATCACTGAACCGCTGGCCACCCCGCGCTGGGAATCAGGCAGAGACAGAGGAAGAGAGAGAGACAAACAAGCAGCGAGGCAGAGCCATGTCTCATGCTAAAGTTCTCTTCATTTATTTTTATCTGTCTCTCTGCCCTGCTCTTCCCTGACCCAGATGAACACAATATGATAAAACTGAATAGTGGAGTAGGATGAGCAGAATACAAAAAAAAACACAAATTGAAATTGAAACAGAAAATAGAATAGCTTTGAAAAAATAATAAAAGACAACAGACCGGAGCAAAGTGAATAGAAAAATATAATAGAAATATAGAACAGAGCAAAACAGAATAGATCTGAAGAAACAGAGCACTACAAAACACATAGAATACAACAGAAAAAAAATTACAAAACACCAGACAGCATAGAATATTACAGAGTAAATAGATTAGAACAGAATAGAATGCAGAATAGAACAGAATATACAAATAGTCTAGTCTAACAAATAGAACAGAACAGAAAAGTACAGAGTGAAAAAAGAACAGAAAACAATACAACAAAACTGAACAACAATAACAATAACAACACACACACACACACACACACACACACACACACACAACCATTCAAAAGTCTTTTTTTCAGCAAGTATGCACTGAAATACACTGTATAATACATTTATACTGTTAGGAAAAAAATTCTGTTTCTATAAATGCTGTTCTAACTTTCAGAAAAAAAATTTGTCAGCTTTCACAAAAATATTATGTTTTTCAACATTGCTATTAATAACAAATGTTTCTTGAGCAGCAAATCAGAATATTACAATGATTTCTGAAGGATCATGTGACACTGGAAACTGGAGTAATGATGCTGAAAATTCAGCTTTACCATCACAGAAATAAATTACATTTTAAAATATATTCAAATAGAAAGCAGTTATTTTACATTACAATAATATCTCACAATATTACTGCATTTTTCATGAAATAAATGCAGCCTAGGTGAGAATAAGAGAAAACAAAATCTTGCAAAAGCTTACCAACCCCAAACTTTTGAAAGGTAGTGTACAGTAAATGCAAACTACAATAAACTGATAGGACAACAAGAGAACTAAGTGAATAGAATAGAATAGAATAGAATAGAATAGAATAGAATATATTCTGGCCATTTACTAAAGACATTTCCTTGCTTTTGTCTGTTTGTCTTGACACACACACAAACACACACCTGGACACAGCAGCAGGTTTCCTACACTCTTAGTCAGTCACACTCACACAGACTCAACAATGGCGTGTGTCTCCTTCCATTGTTCATCAACGAAGAACTAACCTTTCTGCTATAAATGTGTGTTGTCCCAGATTCACCTCATACGGCTCATCAATCTCAGACTTATAACATTCCCCAAAGGAAGAATTCTTACAAAAGCCTTTTCCAAACACACATACTCATGACGTTACTCGAGCGCCACCAATCTCAAATCCACAATAAATCTAACAGTTAGCAATGCAAAGTTTCACCTGTGTGATGTTTGGCTCCTCACCATCAGGAATGTTTTACCAAAATTATGAGCAGGCCAACCCCAAAATCAAATTTCTCCTTCAATGGGATTTTTGTCTGCTAGGAATAAATCATAAATCCATTATATCTCCTCAACAAGCCTCGTGATTAGAGAAATCATTCATGGCTGTAGCATAAAAGTGGTTACAAACTAAAGTTTAATAGTTATTATTAAAGGTTTGTTCAAATCACTAACCCAAAGTGCGAGCAATAATAAAAGTCATGCTTGCCTTAGGAATCAACACTAATAAGCAAGCAATAAACAGGTGGACTCATGGGAGCACAGGTCGGGAACAAGAAGCAGCCTAATGAAGGTTTAGAGCTCTACTTCACTCAACAGCCTGATTATATTAGTACTGCAACCTTCATGTAGGAGAGACTGAGAAGGAAAAAAGAGAAAAGCGCTGAAAATATGAGAACAGACACGGATGGGAAAAAAAGCCCCCTCCAGACTTCACAACATCTTCATAAATGTGGAGTTAATCAAAATATTGTTCAAAGATCTGGCAGAGAATGAGAAGAATGCTGAATCAGCACCACGAGGGCTTTCAGAAATGTAAATGTGCTCTTTGGTGTTGACATCACAAAGCCAGAGTGTCAGCTAACAAAATAGAGGATAAAGAGAACAAGCAGAACATGCACAATATATTCAATATATAGTATCGCAAAACCTACCTCACATTGTCATCATTCAATATTCACACAATTCAATTAAAAGTTTAAACTTCATGATATTGATCCTAATTCAACACATTTCTAACATTGGGGATTGTCAGACTGCATTGCAGTAAAAGCTCTTGTGAGCTCTAGTGCATCAGCAACTTTAGAAAGTGTCAGGACCGAACTCCCCTTGGGAACCTTGGGAGGAACCAAGGAGAGCCATTGTCCTTTAAGTACTTAAAAGACTGTTATTGTGGATACCAAAAAGGAAGGATTGTTCTTTAGAAGTGAATAAACATGGAGATGGTCATTTCCACACACACCTCTGTAATGATGAAGAAATCATCTCCAGGTTCTCCTTGCACTACGATCTTCTCTCCATCTTCAAACTGCACAGGCTCCAGGGCATCGGCCACAGTCAACCTCTCCCACTTATCAAGGGATTCTGCAAAACACAAGAGTTTAATGTTACGGAGACAAAAACTGTCAGTCAGATTTTCCTTTTTGGATCTTAAGGGACATGATTAGCTACACTTCAACTTTAACCTTTGAACTCAGGGTTCACGGGTTGGCAATAATAATAATCTTATTAAGGGGTGTGAATCTTTGGGAAGAGAGTGAATAGATTCAATTTATGATTCTACATTTCCATTAATTTGTGCATGCAAGTAAATAATTGTTTATATATTTTAAAATATTGAATAATACTTCCCTGAATCATGGCTCATTTGATTTTTAGCATTTTAAATCAATTCCTGACCGAAACAAATAACTCAAAATCCAAAAATGTTTCAAAATCTGTGCAAAGGCAGTATTTGTACCCAATGCATTGGGAAAACAAGTGAATCGTTACACCTCTGGATACCATAAATCTGATGACACTGTGATAACATCATGGTGCAACAAAGCAGAAATTAATTGAAATAAAAGCCACAGAAGTTATAATGAAAGGTTGTTGACTTTCCATGCATACAGGAGTAACAAGCAGCCAGAGACGGATATTTTTAGAGACCATTTTAAGAAAGCTTTGCTTTTTTTGAGTGCAACGAGCATCCGGTGGTCCGTGAGTGACCAATGGGTGTGTCATCAGAGACTCAGACTAATGCTTTTATAAATAAACCGACTAATCAGAAAGACACCCAGGCTTATCGTGAACTTCCTGCAGAATGTGAGGACTGAATCTCGACCTAGAAGAGCTTCTGTTGCTCATGGACTACTGAAGCCGTGGCCGTGAGAAATGAAACCGCCAAAGCCATCATTCAATACCCACCACATTCCAGAAACCCTTCCCACCTTCCAGCATCCATCACACAGGCGTACCACACACGAACACAACCGCACTGAAACCCTCTGGACTTGTGCAGCGCCGCTCTATCCTCCAGCTGCAAACAATAATGAACGCCTCTGCCCTTCACTGTTTGCTCGCTCTGTCATTCATCATTTCCCATCATCCCATCATCCCAGTGCAGGACAGTAGCAGGCGATCATTCTCAGATCAGAGCTCATAATAGCGTTAACGTTTAAACAGTTAAAAGGGGCCGGTTGTGTGTGGCTGAGGTGTCTGTTTGTATGTTGGGGCCGGCCTGTCTGCATGCCCCAGACTAATGGTCACTTTATCAGGCTGGCTAAGACATCCTCACGCCCGGGCAGACGTCCACCTGCTTTAGTCGTAACATGAGCCGCAAGTGAGGGGAAAAAATCAACATAGCATGCTTCAACTGAGAAAAAAAGTGTGTGTGTGTGTGTGTGTGTGTGTGTGTGTGTATGTGTGTCTATGTTAGCACCTTACTCTTTTAGGATATTGTAACGTAATATACAAAACTGCATAATGAAGGCCAAAAAACCAAACATTTTATTTAATAATATTGAATATATTTAAATATAATATTTATTTATTACATTTTTATTTACATACACCAATATGACAATAAACATTAATATTGAATATCACTTATTATTTCTTTTTCTTTTTTAAGGAAAAGACAGAATATTCATTTTAATAATATTAAATATACAATAAATAAATATTATGTTTTTATTTATATGCACCAATATGCAAAAATTAAACATGTTTGTGATTCAGTACGTATCTTAATATTTTAAAGGTTTTTCCATCTAAATACAATAAAATTAATTATCAAGGTATGTTTTCCACACATTTTTAATTTTTAATTTAATAATATTTAGTATTTAGTATATATATATATATATATATATATATATATATATTATTTTTTTAATTATTACATTTTTATTTACATGCACCAATGTGACAATAAATATACATATTTTCTTTTTGTTCCTGTTTTTGATTAGGTCAAGAAAATATTTAATATTTTTAAATATATTTATATTATATTTATATAATATTATATCATTATAATATATTGCATGTAATATTAACTTGTTTAATGAGGACAATATTTAATAATATTAAATATTTTTATATTTATATATATTTAATAAGTCATTTTTTATTTATATAGATAAATACGACAATAAACAGAAGTTTGAAAATACATTGCTACACTATTGACAATAGACATTTTTACCAAAATTTCACTAATATGACTGAACCGTATCAACATTTTTGCTACGGATGTTTAAATCAGAAAACACTTAATCACAATTCTTAAAAAATTTTTTAATCAATTTAACAGTGTTTCTTATATCACCAGCCAATCTCATTATATCAGGTTTATATCACCAGCCAAGTCATTATAAATATATTATAAATAATATATTCAGCTTCTCCCAGCCCTGATTATGAATGGCTGTTAGCCTGTTGCTAAGTGGTTTCTAGGGTTTTCTTAATGAACCGCTTACTAGTCAAAGACAAAAGTCCACCTCAAAGCTTCTTTATTATGAATGAGTAAATATGAAAATACAATTCTTATTTTTTAAGCAATTTTTTTTGCGCAAGACCTCACAAGTGTCAAGACCTCATAAACCATCGTAAAATACTCCATGGCTTCACGAAACAGTGCCGATTTCACTGCAATCTCAAATAAATCTTACGCAAACAATAACATGCCCCCCTCAAAGGCAAGAAGGCGAGCGAAGAAAAGAGGTTTGGAGAGCGAGAGAGCTGGGCGTTTGAAGACAGGCCGTGACAGGGCTGTGAAACGGAGAACACAGAGAGAAAGAAAAACAGAGGAAACCGAGAGGAGGGGTGTGTTTGTTCAACCATTTAATAACCCCATTTAGAGCGACGAGTGACCTCAGGGTGCTGAAGGATGAGGGGTCACCACAGAACTGACCATCTTAATGTTCATCTCTCTTTCCTCTTTGTCTCTCTCACCAAACAAAACCGCTGGAATGCAAGTCTGGGTAGAACTGGTGTTGCGTGCCGCAGCAGTGTCTGTCAATCAAAGCTATGCTCTTAGAAATAAGGGTTCTTCAGGTTAGCGTACAGGGTTCTTCAAATTCAGCTTTCAAAAGGGGGTATTTGCTGCAATGCCATAGAAGAACCACTTATGGTTCCTCAAAGAACCTTTCACTGATTCTTAAAAGAACCATTGTTTCTTAGTGTAAAGAACATTTTAAATGATCTAAAGAACATTCTACACTATAAAGAACCGTTTATGCAATGAAAGGTTCTGTAAATGTTAAAGGTTCTTCAAGGAACCATAGATTCTAATAAAGAACCTTTATATTTAGAATTTGTAAAAACTTCAGCTTCTAAAAAACCATTTTTAGACACCTTTTTGGTTCTTGAGTTGCTATATAAAACTTTGAAGGTAAAAAAGTCCTTAAATGTTCATTTATAGGTTCTCCTGATCAGTGTGTTGAATTTGTGGTTATTTGAAGCACCAGCACATGATGGAAGAACCAGAGAATAAAAAATTCTCTGTGGAAATTTAAAATGTTCTTCTGTGTCACTTGACTATAAAACTCTTTGCGGTTCTAATTTGAAAATGTATTTTTAATAGTGTACACCTTTTTAAGTTGTAAATAAAACAAACTATTGAAGTATGTTTTACAAGAAAACACTATTGTAGTTTTTCTACAAAGTTTTGCAGTTAAAGGCATAGTTCACCCAAAAATGAAAATTCTGTCATCATTTACTCACCCTCAAGTAGTTCCAAACCTGTATGAATGTCTTTGTTCTGCTGGACACAAAGGAAGATATTCTGAAGAATGTGGGAAACAGAGCAGTTCTGGGGCACTACTGATTCAATAGAATTTTTATTTTTCCTACTAAGTCAATGGTGCCCCAAAACAGCCTGGTTACAAACTTTCTTCAAAATATCTTCCTTTGTGTTCGGCAGAACAAAGAAATTCATACAGGTTTGGAACAACTTGAGAGTGAGCAAACGATGACAGAATGTTCATTTTGGGTGAACTATCCCTTTCATTCCATGTGTTATTTGCAGATTCTTGTTTTTTCAGTTCTAAAAGTTTTTAGATTATTTAAACAACAAGCCTCAAGGCTGTCACACACCGGACGAGAAGCTCAGTGCAGCATCGCATCACGTCTTTAAAATTTGAACACATTGTTTTCTATGAGCGTACGCAAACATGCGGCGCCATTCGGTGTCTGTCGGCGGCGCCTAGCAACAACTCAAAACAATGTAATGACGTGGCGCGACACAGCGCTGCGCTTCTCTTCCAGTGCGCGACCAACTTTCATAACAACATTCATAAACACAAGCAGAACGCATTTTTGCGTAAATCAATCATAAACCCATGCTTTATTAATTTATATTAACGTATGAATTCAAAAATGTACATAAGAATGTTTTAAAGATCAATTTACACTGAAATTCATTCTGCCTGGTTTTGTTCACATGGACTCATCAATTTACGCAAGAAGGTTTTTCAAATGTTGTACACAAAAATTCATTCTTCTCAGGGTTAACGAATAAGTAATTTATAAAATAAAAGTTAACACTTTACAGTAAAATTTCAGTTGTTAACACTAGCTTCTCTATTGTTTTGTATTCTATCTGTTTTCTTTTTATTTATTATACAATGAACAAAAAGCAAAAAAAGGCCTCTAACACTAACTTGCTCTATTATTTGTCTATTCAATATTTCTTTTTTTTAATTGATTATATAATTTAAAAAAAAAACCTTGCCTAAGCTACGTATACTGCGTTAGGCTAACCGAGACTTGTCATAGCACTTGCATATTATTGCTCTTTTGCTGATTTTGATTGCTTCTATTGTCCTCATTTGTAAGTCGCTTTGGATAAAAGCGTCTGCTAAATGATTAAATGTAAATGTAAACATAACATGAACTTGTTAACTACATTATCTAACCTTTAATTCCATTGAATAATACTTCTAGTTGTATCTGTTATCATTAGCTACTGCACTATGAGAACTAACCTGAACAAACAATGAATAATTAACATTAACAAAGATCAATAAATGCTGTAAAAATATATCGCTAATTGTTAGTTGATTCTAGCATTAACTAACGTAAACAAATGAGAATTGTCGTAAAATTGCTTTGCGTTTAACGTAACATTTTACATAAGAATAGTTTCACTGACAACTTTCACAATTCTGTTTTTCACGTTTAATAAACAAGGTGTTCACATTTAACGCAACAGTTTATGCTAGAATGGTTTTACAAATCGAAATCTTTTGATGGGACTCTACTGAAGTTCTCATGACTTACCAAGTATAGACACCTTGCTGAGGAACTCTTCATACATCTTCCTCTTCCTCAACGTGCTTCCCTAAAAAACAACATTGAAGGAGCAGTTAGAAGACACATGGAGGACATCAGGTAACAGAATCTCTTGCCCTCTAATCAGTCTCTACAGAACAAGAATAAGAAACACGGCGCTGAGAACAAAGCCAGGGGACTTTCCTCAAACACTCTGCTGAAGAAGAACTATAAACATCCAGATTAAAGCAAAGTTTGGGCTTCCTTCTCCTTTGTTCCTTGTGTTGCCTCTTTCAGCTCTGTCTCTCTCTAATACTCAAATAAAACACACAGAAACACATTAAGTGGAGACGGTCTTGTAGGAAAGAAAAATCACAAATGATCTTCTTAGTGTCTCAGTTGTTTCTTCAAGACAGGGATGAGATTAAATGGAGGAGAAGTGGAGACTGAAGTCTCTGCATTCTCAGATTTAAGTCATCTCATGTGGGTTTCTCAGATGTTTATTTCTCTTACTGCATGTCAACAATTGAGTCCATTGAATTTTAGGAAAAACATCTGAGTCAAAATGTTCCTCTGAGATGGACTGTAAAAGTTTATTCACTAAACCACCTTCAAATCCAAGACAACGAAACGTATA